>JBBPNP010000322.1:0-27677 GCA_038090955.1 Xerocomellus intermedius
TTCGCCCATACCCTTTCGTTCTCGTACTTCATGTATCTACTCTGCCCTCGAACATTTCAGTCATTGCAGTGCAACACTACGACTTTAGTCCCTCTCCCCGACACTGAGCATAGATACGCATAGATCCCCTATAAGCCCTGGGCAGACATGGCAGGGTCGTATCCTTTCCCTTTCCTTTCTGAAAAATAATATGTAATGTTCGCGCCCACCGTAGCCTCTCTTTTACTCTTTTCCGCTTCCGCGGCCGTGAAAGCGTCACCGTGTGTCGCTTTCGACATCAGCTGGAATTTGCTGGCATTGGCCTGGATGGCAAAGACTGGTTCGCCGGTACCCAAGACACTTGGTCCGGAAGTAAGCATGTCCGTCAACATACTCAATCCCTTGTTTGACTTGTTCTCTGCAGGTGGACAAGCCAGAGACATTACTGCCACTAGGGACGCGTGATGCTCATCATACACGAGGGTTGACTCGTATTTTCAGGGCTTTCGATGGTACCAACACCACATGTTACCTCTCGCAGGTATGTGCGCCATGTTGCTATTCATAATGTTTTCCCCTGTCTGAGTAACCTCCCAGTATACCAACGCCATCTACGTTCTCAATGGCGATTCTGAAAACTCATCGTCCCTCTACATTTACGATGCTACTGCTAAATCGTGGACCACCCAAGCTGTCACACTTGGGTCCTTCGACACCACATCTTTCGACGCCATCCTGGACCATGCCAGCAACGTGTTCTGTAATTGCCTTCCCTCCACATCCTATTCGCCTTCGAGACTAACAGAAGGCGATGTCAGATGCGCTCTCACAAGGCAACCTGTTCTCGCTGGATATGGGTGATCTCAAGGCAGCTAACAGCACACCAGTCGCATGGGTCGACAATGAACAGGCCCCATACCCATCCAGCTGGCTCAAAACCACGTCTACTTCCTCAGCTTCCCTGGCGTCCCTGCCGGATCTGCGGAAATCTTCGTTATCCACTGTACGTGTTGTCGTCTCTATCGTGACATTCCGACTCATCCTTGGGTTGTATAATAGCCTCGTATTTCCAGCCTCAGCCCCAGGCCTTTCCCCTTCCGAATGGTGGTGATTTCCCTGCTACGTACGGTCAGGCGACATCGTTCTTCCAGGACAGCGGAGTATGCGTTGAATTCAGAGTGTGCGTTGTCTCGACTAAAATCATGCCCCAGGTCCAACAGGAGTTTGCTTTCATCCCACAAGACTCTTCCGCAGTCTACGTTATCAACGTCGAGGTAGGGTGTCTATCGCGTGATATGGCTCTTTGTTACTCAAAGAGCATACTCCCCAGACCAACACCACCCAACAGCTCGCCGGCCCAACGATCAAAGATTCCAAGGCTACTTACTTTGCCAGCATCACCTCCCTCGTTCAACTCTAGCAACGGTGCTGTCTCTTTCCTCCCCTACCAGCAGGGTGAGACGTCCGTGAATGCGGCGGTTTCCTGGTCGAGTGTGAAACCCCTCGCTTCTTCAGCACCTCCATCCACTAGCGGCGCATCTGCTTGATCAACCAGTGGGGCCCTTGCTGGAAGCACAATCCATGTTGGACTCGTTCTTACCTTGCTTGGAGCGATGCCCGACCTCCTGTGAGATGTAAGCGTTCCCGTTGGGAAAAACTCTGTTTGTGATACCATTTACGCACACACCGGACTGATCTATCCAGGATACGAGGATTTTCATTCTCCCCGTTGCTTAATATACACAGGTTGGTTGACTTCTTTTCACTTGTTTGTTGCCCGATGCTCCAATCCGGGTGGTGACAAAACGGTGGAGCTATCAATGCACTGACAAACTTCACTGACATGAAAGCTGGTGGGTGGCTTTCAGCACGTTCGGACGACAAGTTGAGTATTTTGTCGTGCTGAGGGTTGTACGGGGTCGTGCGTTCCCTGAATCCATTCCGAAACGAAACGACCGTGAGTTTATGTCGGTGCAGATAAGCCACAATTTTGCCTAGCGGCGTTGATTGGAGAGATCAAATTTGATCCGGTGTCAATGATCGGCCACCACCGACTTGTTGAACCGGTGTTTCCGAGATAATTTCTGGCAAATTGCCAACCACTGATCGGGGTTCCGACGGTTTTGATCTTCATTGCCTGCTCGCAATATCATATAAAGCGTGTGTCAAGTCCTCGAGTACTTCAAGCGTTGATACTATACAGTTCCAAGAAATGGCAGCTACATATGTGGTGATGGCATAATACGAATTCTATATACCGTCGACCGAGCGCGACGGGTCTCTAAGTAAATCTAGGCCTCACATAGCGTGTGTATCATCTACTCCAGCTCTATCCCCGTGGGTATCCGTCTGAAGACATTTCGTGGAACGCCATCATCCTGAAGGACTGTCACTTGCTTGAGAGTGTATCCATTTCTTTCGGGTATCCACCGGAAAAAGATAAACCAATAAACTACGCCCAACAATCCAACGAAGAGCGCGACGACGACATGCGACTAGTAGAGTTGCATCAGTTGCATCTTTTTGTACTCAACGACAGAGCAACTCACGTAGTATGGGAGATGTTCGTATGGCTCATAACCAGCGGATGGTGGTATCATCGGCACCACAACCAGGAAGACATTCGAAAGGAAGAAGAACACAACTGCAAACTTGTACGCTCGGAATGGAGGGGCCCAATCATATGAATTGAACCCATCGGTATACAACAATAGTAGCCCCCCCGAGATTAGAAGGTTGAACAATGCAAGAGGGTAAGACGAGTCTGACGCCCAATGCTCAGAGCGATGATCGGCACGCTGGTGACGAGTACTTACAGTTGACGATGAAGAGATATGCATCCCCTGGTGGCGCCAACGCCATAAGCAGAACCGAAATCAGGTATTGTGTAAAAAGCCCAGGAAGCGGTGCATTGAACGGCTTGTTGCTCGCAAAGAACGAAGACCACGGGAGAACCCCCTCACGTCCCAACTCCTGAACGACTAGCATCTAGTGAGGCGTCCAGCTCACATGCAAATCAGAGATCTCGTACCTCTGCCTTGGGTGAATAAAATCGAAAGAATATTCCCTAGCATGGAAAGGGAAATCACAACACTGAGGGCCTATGTGGTAAGATGAGCCCAGTCACATCAGCGTAAAAGCGAACGATGCTCACCCTTTCTGTTGCAGGACCATAGAGATTCCGGAAGAACAAGGCCCTATTGGGAATTAGGTTCGCCGAGTAAAGCTACGAGAACTCTCTTACGCAGGGATGGTACCCCCATTAAGCATATCCGTTCTGGACACCACCGCGAAGTAAGCCACGTTCACGGACACATACACGAACGCTACGAAGCACATAGCCAACGGTGCGGCGAGCTTGATTGTCCTAACTGGGTCGCGGACTTCAGACAAGGCATAGTTGGCGTTTGAATATCCAATGTAGGACCTAGTACAATCAGCGGTGACATCTACCAAAGCAAACACTGAGCTACCCACCAGATGACATTGTACATTCCAGTCACAAGCGCGTTGGCTCCAAAGTTGGGACCTTCCCAAAACGTTCGCCATGTGTAATTATTGGGCTGATCGTATTCCTCCCCGACAACGAATCCAGGGACGCCAATCAAGCTCAGGAAACCAGAACCAGCAACCAGAACCAAGAGGACCAATTTGAATACACCGAGTGCGTTCTGAAGTCTTACACCAAAGTTGAGGAACGCGCCATGCACGACTAGACAGAACGTCGAGCACAAGAATGCCACGACACGGACGTTTGTCGGTGTCCGCTCGTAAGCCAAGGCATGGAGTGCATCTGGAGTGGATATCAGTGATTCTGTGACCACGTCAATGTGATTACTTACATTCTCCAAAGGCCACGCTCGCTGCGGACATCCAACCCTAGGTTAAACCCGACCGAGGTAAGCAATTCGTGCAACAAGACGAAATAGGAAAAACACTCACGATGAACACACCATACACTGCGTAAACACAAGTGGTCAGGAATGCAGGTCGTCGAAAGACATACTCCATATAGGTCTTTTCCCCACCACTCCGAGGGAGACCCTATACCAGCGCGAAATGAGGAACTGTACCAACGAAGGGTAGAGTGTATCTCACTGTCCCGAATTCAACGTACACTGCAGTCCCTGCGGCGGCCACCAAGGCGCCGAGAATCCACATGACAAAAGTCATCCCAACGCTTCCCGATGAATTGAGAATGATACTCGGTGCTGCAAAGACTCTAGTATATAGTGCATTCAGTGTATCTCCCTCCCAAGGCTAGATGAACATACCCAGTTCCGATCACTCTGTTGAAGATGAGGGATGCGGCGCTGAGCAACCCTAGAAGAATAGATAGCCATGAGCACTCGTCTTGCATATCAGCTAGTACCTAACCCACCCAGCTGGCGTCTGTTGTCAGGTACATCGTCAGCAAACGACCTAGAGTTAACTGGCAGGAATGAGCTGGACACCAACATTGGCCTACTAAGACCCGTTTACGAACCATTCTCGACGTCCTCCGCGGGCGCCCCCGCTATGGAGCGCGACTGCGACCTCGGAAGAAGGGGTTCTGTCTCTGAACAAGTTGCTGGTCCCAAACTTGTTGCGCTCGACGAAGTGGCTTCACCATGGTACGACATGGCCGCTCTGCACTCGCCGAGCCTGGGAGCCACAACGGAATGAAACGGGCCGAGAAAGAGGGTTACCGATTATCACGCCAGAGCACATCAGAATTCGCGCGACTCGCTTTAGGTTCGACGTCGTAATACGTCAGACAATTACTATGTATCACTCCCTTGAAGGTCAATTGATTTTTTTTTTTTTGCTTTAGCTACATGCACATAGATCCACCCGCCAACTTTCCAATGTGTCTAAATGCATGGAGGGTTCGACAAACTTTTTATTGAACCCACGAACTGATTGCAGAAAGCGTGCTCGTTCGCTAGCACCACCAGGTACATAAGGGCCAGTACAGTCAGGAAGGGTAAATATTACAAAAAACACGATCATATTGAAAGAGCCTGAGGGAGCGAATAAGTACTTCCCTCCACTCTTTGGTCTGCCTGCGAGAGACCTGAGGTAGGTTGCTTCTGCACAACATGATTGACTTGGGCTCCGAGACGGCGACCCTATCTCTCGACGACAAGGACGTCCAAGGAAAAACGGAGAAGCGTCAACGCGTCATGGCCCATGGACATCTTTACTTACGACTCTTACTTATTCCGAGCACACGAATTCACGTTTGGACTGCACACCCCCCTGTGCTCGTCAACTCGGTTTTGGATAAAAAATCGTGCATGAACCGGGTCACTTGGTACCCAGGAGTTACTCGCATCAGACGTGGTACGTATTCAACATGTAGCCCAACCCTGTAACGACTTTGCCTGGCCGTATAGCAGTTACTATTGGCCAAGTTTGCCATCCTCATCCTCTTCCCGGCGCGACGATCGTATCACAAGGTAGCACTGTAGGCCCTGCTCAAACTGGTTTGGATCCTTGGAATGCTTTTTGAATCATTGCGGGCCGTGCCAACAGCGGACGCGGGGGGGTCGGGTCGTGGCGATTCGGACTTGGGAGGTTCAGGAAGTCCTCTGTGCAGGTATGGTTCCAGTTCTGGACACCCTACCTTTTCCTTGATCTTTATCAGTACAGGTGAGACAGGACGAGGGGTGTACTCACCGTGACGGTGGTGGTCTCTTCTATCGGTGTAGATTCGCTCTGTTCTTCGTTCAACACAGATAACGTGTTCAAGATCTACTGGGTATTGTTAATCGGCTCTCCTTGCCCAAGGGCCGCAAACCCACCTTGAAGCCTAGGCTTGCACTGCGTCCATGCGTATGAGCCCCTGCGACCACAGAGCGTGCCAGCGTCGCCCGTTCCCGTTTCAAATCCTGATGCTCCGTCAAGACCTCTTCCAGTTTATTCTGGAGCTCCGCATTCTCTCTCCGCACACGCGCTGCCTCTTTCCGAAACGTATCCCGCTCCTGACGAACGTCCGTGAGATCGCTGAGACGCCGCGCATTTTCCGCTTGGAGTTGTTGGATAATTCTTCGTTGGCGGATTTGGACGTTTTGGAGCTGTTCGATAAGCCGTCCTGGGGGTCCTGGGTTTCTTTCCATGCCTTTTTTTTTCTGCGTTCGTTTCCGATAAGATAAGAAGTGCGTTGCGGCGATACTACGAGGGACTGGACTTGGGCGTAGCTGGGTCGCGTCTTTTAAGCGTTCGTATTCCCTGGACCTGTCGTCATCCGCAGTGCCAACGGGAACGCCGATCGAGCCCATGTCAAACCATCTTGATCATCCTTACCATGCTGTTCTTCGTACATTACGTCTCGGTGTGCGCTTCCAGCCAATTCTTTGATTGCGTCGACGAACAGCGGTCAAGATCACATCAGGGGAGCTGTGTTCATTGGTAGAAGACGTTGAAGCGCTGTCAGGTTGGCAATCAAAGCGGACTAAGTATTTGATCGGGGTGGCCCTAGAGCTCCGCCTCGTGATCGCAGGGGATGCTGTTTACAGTTCATGATCAGTCGGTCGAGGACCAGGGCTGTGTTGGAACAATATTGATTAATGCAATCTCCCCTCTTTTCCCTCGGTTGCCAGGAGTGCTGGAATTTGGCGCTGAATGTGGGTGAGTTCACTGCCGAGCTCGTTCAGAGTCTAATCATGCCCGAAACGTTCACGATCCGCTATCAGATCGCGGTGACTCCGCACACTCTATAGGTTCTTGGAGTTTACCGACATGTACATGTGCCGTGGTTTCCTGCCTGTACGTCAATCCGCACCATCACATGCGCCAAGGCATGTTGTCAATTTGCTCGAGGACAACTCTTCCAGCCATCTCCTAGCGTGTTGGGGGTTGGCTGTTCGGTCGTCGTACAGTAATCGTGGGTACCAGTGGGTAACTTAATCTCCCCCAACTCATCTAAACATTCCTGGTGGCAAACTAGCAATGCCATCCTGTTCATAAATCCCGGTACAAGCTACTCAAGCGCTCAAGCTCAGAGCGTCAAACTTGAACTTTTGGTAACATCGTACGTCATGTATCATCAATCCTCCCCCCTTTTGACACAGCAAACTTGAGCAGAGACACGGCCACTTTACGTGCCTCAACTCTATTCCGCTGGGCTCCCTCGATACCCAACACTGGGTCGGTCCACGTTTTCGACACCCCAGCAATCGACACCCACATGACAACACTCCCGAGAACGACCAAAGACTACACGATCCTTGATCTGTTCCGTCCACTATGGGCAATGGGGTCAACCTTTAGATACAATTCCTATTGGTTGCTCCATCCTCCGAAGTCGCTTTCCCATACAACATGTGATCCACGCGACGCTTGATCTCCTGTATGTTGTCGGGTACCCTCCTTCTAAGAACCTTTCAAGCCGAACCGCCTCGGGCTACGGACGTATGAAAGCATTAGGCAGTTCACACGACTCTCGTTGCTTCAGCGGTGGGTTGAATCCGTATACCGTTGGTGTTGTCCGTCCTCAGACGATTATATGGGTCGCCTCGGGCCTCGGACGTATGAA
This sequence comes from Xerocomellus intermedius, assembly GCA_038090955.1. Lineage (NCBI taxonomy): Eukaryota > Fungi > Basidiomycota > Agaricomycetes > Boletales > Boletaceae > Xerocomellus > Xerocomellus intermedius. The sequence goes on from JBBPNP010000322.1 coordinate 7,499, forward strand.
GGCATTAGGCAGTCCACACGACTCTTGTCGCTTCAGCGATGGGTTTAATTCGTGTGCCGTCGGTGCTATCCGTCCTCAGAGACGATTATATGGGTCGGTACCCTTGCGACTGCCACATCCATCCCGATCGAGGAAGGTGGATATAAGTGGTATGAAATGTTGAATCTCGATGATCACTCGATCAGACAGTTCGACGTGGGAGCCTGAACTTGAACTCGGTTCCGATTGAGCTTCGCGACGAGTCCATACAACGACACATGCATGATGCGTTGATGAGTCCGTCGCCCGGACAGGGCACTGCTAATTAGTACTTGGAGAAGCCTGGAATCATTGAAGAAACCATGAGGTTCCGCTTGTACATAGGATAACCTCGCACTTGGTGTGTGCCACTGTGCGTCGAAGCCCGCCATATTGTGGCGACAATCATCAGAGACGTGATTCGAATGGGGAGCCGCCGGAGCCCTCAGTAACATCATTGGCGGCTACTATAGGACGGCGTCCTGAGGGGTAAAATAAGCCCGGACCGGTGGTGATGCTGATTGTTTCCTGGTTTCTTCTTATCATGTGGTATCGGATTTGATCCACATGTTGGGACGAGTTGCAGTGACGATCCAGCAGCACAGCTTTGAAAAGGGCGCCCGCGTTCCGCAACGTTGACGTACTCGGATCGCTCCGAATCTGACACCACCGTAGTGATGTTCGACACGCGCTAGATCCCTACTCAGGAGATACTGATCTGCGTTAACGTTCACCATCCGACGGGAGTGTTATGATTCTCTATGACCCCGTCTGGATATCGCCTATCTAGGCACGGTCGTTCCACCTACTTATGGAACGACTCGCCCACGTTCAAACTTCAAAGCGTCCATGAACGTCGGCCTCAGGTGACCACGATCTGCGGCACAACGCGAGGCTAATTCGGTAAACGTTTCGTCGTGTTCGCTTTTTCACACTGCGTTGGCGCCGACTGGGTATATTGTGCTCAAACGTTTGACTTGGTTGCCACCAACATTGACATGGCCGCTAGCTCCATATGTCTTTCGTTGCTCATGGCTTCGGTTAAAAGCCCACTGGCACAAGCCTTCATGAAATCTATTGTGGACAGGTGGTCTCCTTTCATTGGGTGCCACCATCATATCTTGGTCTCAAATGACCACCGGCAGCATTGTCTGTCTCCCAACGTCCATGCATCATGCGCCTCTTCGGTACATGTCATCGTTCTCCCGCTGGTATCGGTGCCCGTGGAGGAATCCCGATATGTATCGCCACCCTTCTCTTCTCGGATTCTTAAATGAACCCGCCAGCGCAAGACGCCCTTCCATTTTCCATTTCCGCCTTCGCGTCGTTTCTCTTGTTGAACCATGCATTGGTGGTCGATTCTGGGCGCGCTCCTGATCGCGTCCTCGCATGCGGTCGCCTTCGATGTCATTCGTGACCACTCGGGATCGACCTTTTTCGATGGCTGGGATTTCTATGGCGGTTGGGATAATTTAACCTTGGGTACGTCGTCGGCGTTGGGTATTTATCTGGCTTCGATCGTTCTCATTAATCGAAGGCAATGTCACCATGGTGACCCAGGAAGTGGCCTCAAGCCAGAAACTGGCCTACGTGAACAGCGAGAATCACGTCATCATCAAAGTAGATAATGTAACGAATGTGACGTTTGGGCAGATGCGGAACTCGGTATGAACATATTCTTTCTTTTCTTGGCATGGCGGGCGTGTTGATGAAACCTGTTAGGTTCGCATAACGACCCAAGATGCGTACGACCTGGGTAGTCTGTGGATGATAGACCTGAACCACATACCGTACGGGTGCTCCGTAAGTTCACGATGCTGTGTTTCATTTCCGAGCAACGATCATGTATGTATGTGCTTGGCCAGCTTTGGCCGGCGTTTTGGAGTTTCGGTGCGTGCTCCCCCGGTGGCTTGTCGGGTGAAACGTTGGGTGACGTAGGCGTCAGGACCCGACTGGCCCAACGGTGGCGAGATTGACATTATAGAAGGCATAAACCTAAATATCAACAATGGGATGGCGATTCACACTACGCAGGGATGTTATCATAGCGGCAACACGAATCAATTGGGTTTAACGGGGGCAACCGATTGCTCCCTAGGTTCGGGATGCACTGTGGTGGAGACATCACCGAATAGCTACTACACCGGTTTCGCAGCGGTGGGTGGTGGTGTCTTTGCCACGCAGTTTGATGTTTCGGGGATTTTGTACGTGTAGCTTTTGACGGTTGGGTTGGTGTTGACAACGATATTTGTCATGTCAGTATGTGGTTCTGGAGTGTGCGTACCTTCCTTCCCCGATCAGTGTAGAATTCTATCTGACGACCAGATTAGCGACCAGACATACCTTCTTCCATATCTCAGGCCACTTCCACGTCTTCGATGAATATATCCTCATGGGGAACCCCGCATGCTTCCTTCTCGTCCAACACGTGCAATATTTCCCATTTCTTTACGCCACAGAACCTTGTGTTGGACATTGATCTGTGTGGTGTGTGGTGAGGTGCTTGAATGTGCGATGAAAGACGGGTACTGACTTTTTCCTAGGGCTGGCGTGCCATCGATATACGCCTCGCAGTGCGCCAACGAGGGCCCTACGGGGATATGTGTGAGTGCGCTCGTACAAGATGGCGCGTGGAGTTGATCCGCTCTGTGTTGACAGTACAACGATTGCGTGGTCGGGCCGGGAAGTCCGCGATACGACGAAGCCTACTTTGACATCAACTATGTTCGCACGTACACGACCGCCGCTGTGCCTAGTGCTACGGGCACGAACGGGTCAACATCCAGTAGGTCGTCGGGGGGTGTCGGGGTGTGGGATAACCTGGTGGTGTCGCTGACGTCGGTGGTGTGGCTGTTTGCGGGGACACTGCTCTTGATGTGGAGCATTTGACGGTGGACTATGAGGGCGATGTGTCGTAGGTCCATGTATCATGGACCTTTTGTGTGGAGTGGTGGATGGTGGACTCGAGCTTGCTAGCGATCTGTTGTTTCTGTTAGTCTCTTGTTTGTACACCCGCAGGTTTCTTGATTCCCTCAATTGACCTACCCGTTCTATTTCACAGGTGGCGAGTTGCTCCACAACAGCACCGGCTAGTATCACTATGAAGGTGTACCATTCCCTCATAAAAACCGGGCATCAACTAACAAATGGGGTGTACTTGACTCCAAAGGGGATCGTTCGGATCCTTCTGACCGTTCTATTCTCAGATCCTGGATCACCTGTTTGATGCATTCTCTTTGGTCGCCTTAATGGCGTTGGTTCCGGGGCGTATATAGCCTTCGGGCAAGTGTCCCCGTGTTCCCCACATCTATCCCTCTCTTTCAACGATGGCGACGACGACGCAAGATCCGACAGAGAAAACTGAGCCCACCGACATCGCGAGCTTCGACAAGGGCACTCCCCACGGCAACCTCACCTTCCTCGCCCAAGCCGCTGCGACCGAACATGCTCTGACGCCCCTCCAGGCCATGCGTACTTACTGGCGCGCCTTCCTCTGGTGTCTGTTCATGTGTGTCGGTGCGCTCTTGTGGGGCTATGATGCACAGGTACGTCTCTCCGCGTACGCTGGACGTTACTCACGTGGGGATGGGTTGGATGACGTCCGAACGACCAGGTGGGTGGAGGCCTGTTGAGCGTCCCCCAGTTCCGCACGGACTTTGGATACGTCTCGGATGGCCAGCCTATCCTTCCTGCGAGTTGGCAGAGCGCGTTCAACAGCGTCAGCTCCATCGGGGGAATGTTTGGTGGTCTTTCGTTGGGTTGGATCTCTGATCGGTTGGGGCGAGTGTTTTTTTCCCGTGTGGGTATTTTGGTGTTTTCGTTTGCTCACGCAAGCGTGACAGACGACGTGGGGCTGTTGCTGTTGCATGCGGGGTTTCCATCGTCGGCGTCTTGATCCAGTTCCTCACTCCCAAGCACGCCAACGGGATGCTCCTCGTCGGGAAACTCATCAATGGGTTTGCTCTCGGTTCGACGATTGACTCTGAAGATGCGTCATTCGATTGCTGAGGCATGTCATGATAGGGATGTATGTATCGTGCGCTGGTGGTTATTGTGCGGAGGTGTCTCCGCTTGCCCTGCGAGGTATCACGACCGCCGCCGTGAACCTCTGGATCGATCGTAAGTCTAGTTTGTGTACATTTCGTTGCGCTGGGCCGCTGACGCTTTCATAGTTGGTCAATTGTAAGCATCCTTGCATCTTCTTGCTTCGCTTCTCACTTGGGGACACCCATCGTCGACAGCATGTCCAACGGTGTCATTCGGGGCACCGGAAACAGAACGGACGTTTATGCCTACAGGCTCCCGTTGTGAGTGATGCGTCGTATACATACATCCCCTCGCCAAATTTGTTCTCTCAGCGCTCTCCAGTGGATTTTTCCTGTCATCCTCTTGATCGGCCTTCCGTTTGCACCTGAGTCGCCCTGGTGGCTAGTACGCAAAGGTCGGTATGAGGATGCAGAGAAAGTCCTCATCCATTTCGGAGGACCGACCGTCGATGCAAAACTCCAACGACAGCAAATTCAGGAGACGATCGAACTCGAGGACTCGTATGCCGCTACAGCGACGTACGCGGATTGCTTCAGGGGTAACCCATTCCTCTCGTGTACTCGTGAAATACCCTTTGAGCGATGTTCCAGGCGAAAATCTCAGGCGTACGATCGTTGCCATGATGGTGTTTGTGCTTCAGCAAGGCGCAGGTGAGGAACAGCGAGGGCGCGCGTCTATTCCAGTGACCAGACGATGTTTCTAGGTGTGGTCTTTGTCTTGGGATTCAGTACATACTTTTTCGAGCTTGCCGGGTTTGCCACGAGCAATGCCTTCAACCTCGGTGTGGGAGTTACTGCCATTGGGGTAAGTGCTGCGAGATAGTCCGAGTGACCTCTGCCTCACGACTCTCGTACACAGGTCGTCGGAAATCTACTAACCTTTTACACCGTCAACCGCTTTGGCCGTCGCTTCATCTTCAACTGGGGCATGGTTGCTTGCACCGTCATCTTACTCTTGATCGGATTCATCTGGATAGGGAACGCGAACCAAAATGCCAAGTGGGCCGTCTCTGCGTTTGTAAGTCACCCTCCCAGTGGGTCCCTGCCGTAGGTGGAGCTGACCCCGGCATGTCCCTAGACGATCATCTACAACTTTGTCTACCAAACCAGCATGTGCGTTTGCGTTGCTTACTCGTCGTAGAATTTCGACGTTCATGAAAACGAACAGTGGTCCACTGGGATACGTCATCTTTGCTGAAGTCTCGTCTGCCAAGCTCCGTTCAAAGACGGTCGGTATCGGCATTTGGACCAACTCGCTCTGTGGTATGCTTGCCAACATCATCATTCCCTACCTGTGAGTGGCCCGTTCATCCACGATCTTTGGGACGCTTACACCCTTGCCCACATCCATGCCCACGTCCATACACCCATGCATTTGCCTTGACCCTCCGCTCTCTCGCCCGGACGATGTAGCGTCAACCCCGATGAAGCGAATCTCGGAGGCTACGTCGGCTTCATCTTTGGGGGTCTCGCGTTTGCAGGGTCGATCTGGGCGTATTTCTTCATCCCCGAGACCAGAGGACGGACCGTCGACGAGTGCGTGTCGTCTTTTTTTTCCGTTTTGATTGTCGTTTTTCCTCAGCGCGTGCGTGCTAGGCTCGACTTGTTGTATGAAAAACGGGTGCCTGCGAGGCATTTCGCGGCATATCGGTTGTATGACGAGGACGCGGATAGGATCTGAGGGGTGTGTGAGGCCAGCTGTGCGGAGGAGGATGTCACGTCGATGAACTTGATGGACATCCTCGGGGATGCACTGGCCACGATTGGGAATCACGAACTCTCTCAAATTTCATCGATCATCCTGTGATGTTACATGCAATGATTGATTGACTTGGACAACGAACCTGTACCTTTCCAATTACGGTCGACGGTGTGATAATGACAATCAGACACGACGATCGGGATCGCATGATTCTGGGGACTCACCTTCCCTTTCATCACACATACTGCAGGGTATGCGACAAATAAGCGGCGCCCGTACAGTCAGTATGTAGATGCCGGGGGTGGGCACTTCAGATTGCACCCCCAGTTGGACTCGGACGCTGGGGGAGTCCCCACAAAGAGAAATTAAAAGAATGTAGAGTACACGAAAGGACCGACTCCCAACTCCCCAGTCCACAGACAAGTCCCCCATCAAGCATCCATCGAAAGCTCGTATCCCAATCTCTCCCGCTTGACAGGTGAATTGACCGAATCCAACGTTCCATTCCCATTCCGTAGCTCCAGCGCTTCGAGGTGACTAGCTCGTCTGCTGGCTCGTGAATTGAGTCTGGTCGTGGCGAAAATGTCGTGAGTTCATTTTCGATTTGCGATGAGATCGTCAATGGGATGGATTGGACTTACGTGGCGAGAAGAGTATTCGTATACGCTATAGTAGGAGAACGTCGAATTCTCAATCTTGGTTGGGCGGAAGGGAGGGGTCACGCATACCTTTGGACAAGCAGATGTAGGGAATGAGGAAATACATGGTTTTGGGGTATGCTTGGGACTAGCAAAGGTTCGACGGAAGGGTCGAGTGAGCACGTTCCAACCTCTCTAACCATCATGGGCGACGTACGAGAAACAAATCGAGCACTCGGACTATGCTGGAACACACAAAACAAAATGCGAGGTATGAGCTCTGCTGTTTATGTTCACAGCACGGCGAGACTGACCTGGTGGTCGCACCGCTGGCAACGACATACAACGTCAGTTTGTTAAGCATGCGGTCGGTGCTGATACGGCCAAGCAGACAGATGGTCAGGATCCTTGAAGTGAGGTTCATATAAAGGGCCACGTACTGTAAAAATCCACTTCGGCCGCGATACAGCAGATATGATATGGAACCAGAAATAGTCAAGACAATTACGCTAGCCGAAATATCGACAGAGAGCGAACACCACTGTGCGCAAAAGTAAGTATTGTCCGATGTGGATAAATTCGATGAGCCATGGTGCCTCGAGAGGGAGTAAAAGTCACCATACTTTAATTTCTTTCACGATGACGTGGACGGATGAGCCATCCTTTATACCGGTGAACCTGTTCAAACCATCACTCGTGAGTCATGTTCAACGCACTACCACGCTTGACGACGCACTCCAATGAGGCGGCCACTAAAGTGAAGGCATTAGCTTCCCCAGATTTACAATCTTCAAAGATACGCACTTATGACCATCGCTAGCATATGGTTACAGTTTAGAACAATATTTTCAAATATATGACGCACAGGACTCACAAAATGAGCCTAAAGAGGCCAGTGCCTGAAGAATATGAATGAAACGCGATCGCCAGACTGAAACCAATAACATACGAGCACCATGGAGAGTATCCTCCACCTATGGTCCACTAAGACCATCAGCACACATGATGGACGCGTACGAGAGGCAGGGACATACAGATTTGGATGCGCCACGATAAATATCTGGATATGGTGGTTAGGAGGTCGAGGACACGCACGACTGCTTGCTCGCCAACTCACAAGTGCACCGACAAGGCAATTAGACCGGTGACGGGAGGTTCAGCCTTGGGAATACGTGTCAGAAACGCGCGGCCTGTCAAGAAGGACGTTGGCTGACCGCAGCACTCCTGCATTGCGGGGTGAGAGCAGATCAAGCGCAAACCCTTTGAGTGACTCACCACACCAAAGTGTCGGCCAAGACAAGATTACCATAATTGGTGACGAGGTATGTGTAGCCGGCATGGGCCCACAGCATGAGCGACAGTATGTCCAGTATGCTACAATGCCAACCCAAAAGCCACAGTCAGTGCAAACGCAGGTGTCAACAGACAAGCACTTGCCATAGTATGCCAACCTGACGAGAGACAAGAGAGATATGACGACGACGGTACACATCGACGAATGGACTCACCAGCGTTTTCATGAGTATGGTGTCTTTGGAGTAGTATGTGCGATACTGTACCAAGACCGATGATATTCAGAAAATACATATCGGAAGCCCAGACGAACTTCATGCCTGCTCAGATTGGGGCACTCACATAGAAGGCGGTCTGCAAACAAGTGGTTCCAAGCAACCTGGTGGGGCAGGGTGAGATGACCCATCGCTTCGAGTCGCGTGTCGCGAGCTCTCAAAAGGCATGAACACGTACGCAGCACCCAATACTACGCCAACGAGGAGCGCCCCGAGCGTTGGTCCAAAGTTGAATGGGAGGGACTGAGAGGAAGACATTCCTTACGGGGTTTGGGGGATACCGACACCGTTAATGATTAGTATTTAAGAGGTCCCAGACCGTACACGGTGGCAGAGAGGCCACCGGTTGTACATATTCCCCTCGGGCATGACACAAAGTCTCGGGAGCAATGGAACATACCCGAACAAAGGTAGCAACGCGGACGAGCTCAAGCAGCAGCCGACCATGGCGGAAAGGAGTCTCTCGCGGTGGGTAAACTACCAAACTCGGACTTCCCGATCTACATACGCCATCCCACGTCACGCGTCGTGGCCCGTGTCATTATTCTCTATCCGCGCGTCACTTCGTTGTACCACTACTTAGCCATACATCCGGTCTCCTCAGTTTTCATGCGTGGTCGGTGAATCGCGCAGAAGGAGGACCGTGCCCGGAGACACGGCCGAAACGGGTCAAGCACAGGGCGAGGAGAGCGCGAGAGGCTCAAGTGCATAAATGATGAGGCACACAAACACAGCCGGAATGCAAATGCGAGTCTCCAACTTGAATGTTCAACACTTGTTCCCGACGTCACACCAACAATAAAACCTCCTGACAGAGCGGTAAAGGCCAAACCTCCCATTTCGACGCCACACGTACAAAGTCGACAGCGCCTGTGACACCCACACTCGTCGATAAACAGAACATGCCAGATGCCGAACATTTTGATGGATTATCGCGATCACACGTTCCTGGATACATTGCCACTGGATGGATGTTACCTGACGTTACCCGTCCTCGACGGCTCCTCGGGTGTCGGGCTCACGTTGACTCGTTGAGGCTGGACCGAGGACCTGTCGAGACCCTCCATGCGAGGTCAAGCAGCCTTCAAGTTGGTCAAGCACTGGCATGCCACTGATCTGCAAAACAAACACGGCCCACCATGTGGCATAGCCGGGCCGTAAGACACTTTTTGGGATCGCTTAAGTAGGTCCGAATCAGCCAATGGGAGGGTTTTGCTTATGTTGTTATTGTGTTTCAGCTGCTTTGCGGCTCCGGGCGGCGGGCATCGTCCACGTTTCACGTGCGGACGTGGCATCTCGCGTCAGTGATGCAATTTGCTGGGTTCCATTCCGTGATCGGGACAGGGACGATGTGGGCGATGGACTCCGATGGGTCCGGAAAGACGAACAAGATTACGTCGACGTTTTATAAGAACATGGGTCGTCGTCGAGGTCATACTCGCGCGGCGTTGGCGCTGAACAAGACGATGAAATCTGTCCCGGTGCATATACTACTCGATCGACGGATTCTTTATATCCACCATGATCTTGGTGCCTAGTTCTGGTATGTCCTCGTTGGTTCTCTCGCTTTGCATTGCTCGTACTCGACACTGCTATCGAGTGGTATGCTATCCGTTATTTCGCGAGTGCTACGAGGCCCAAGCGTAGTCTACACCCGATCCTCGCGCGCGCCTATACTGAGTACTCCGAGTCAGCCCCGAATCCCTGTGAGAATTGGACCAAGGGTCGACGTATGCTGACGTACGCGAGAGCATATTTTTGGTGTTGGTATGTATGATTGGTGTAATCAACTTACGACGCGAAGCGCCGAACACGCGACTCGGAAGGATTGACCCCTTTGCATTCTTGCCAATCACCCCCACAGACGTGTTGACAGTCGTTTTCAACCAGGTCAGTTACATTCTCCGTACATGACTCTCAGAGGTTGTTTAACCCCTTCTCCAACACATCGCACGACCTACCCGAAAATAACCGTTCACGAACTGACAACCCCCGGGCCTAATCCACCGACGTCCAATGAAGCGAATGCGTCATGTACGAAGATGCAAACGCGGAGGTTGACAGGGAGGTGTCAACTTGATCAGGCACGCTGGCAGGGCGAGGGGCACTGCGAACCTGGAGACGTGGCAAAACGGGTCGATCAAGCGGGAGGAACGCAGACACATACAATCAACGACAATGGGCGAAGAGGATGGCCAGACAACGATGAAGACGCAGGTCTCCAGAACCCTACTTCCCAGCCCAGACCCGAATACATACTTGCTCGACGACAGAAGTCGAGTGTAATCACAGTAACAGTGTATCTGGAAATATGTACACTTTTTCGTGCATCACGTCTCGGTACAACGACCCACATCTCTCTCAGCAGCAACAGGAATAAAAGGAATAAAATACACAGATCATCTACCAACTTATAAACACGCGCCCGTCGTGCATCATCTCGGCGCGAACTGACCGCAAGGTATACATACCAAAAGGGCGCTCGTACAGTACTATTATACGCGGCGTCGACCCATTGGATTAGGACATCCACTGCCACACTGAACGCCTCTATTAACCCCCAGAAACCTCCGCTCCGGTCCCTGCTCACCAATTCCAATCGTCGTCGTCGTCGAAAGAGGACACGGCAGCGGCAACCGTCTCGCCACGCCCGCCCACCCCGTCCGTCGTACGCACCGGCTGCGACTGTCGCTTCGCATCGGGTATCAACACGCCCCCAGCATGGACCGTCTGTTCCTCGTCGTCGTCCAACCAGTCCGTCATGGTCTTGTAGGACGGATGCGGTCGGGACTGGGGCGAAGGCGGTCGTGTGGTCAAGGACGACTTGGTTGATATGGGAGACATCGAAGGAGGTATCGTCGTTGATAAGATCCGTGGCGTCGTCGGGACCGGTGCGGGTGCGGGTGCGGGTGTGGTAGCGGTCGGTCCGGGCGAGAGGGCAGAACTAAGGGTGTTGGAGACGCCCGCCAACAGCGACGACGCTCGTTTCTGGCTTTTCGAGAACCTGTCGAGAGGGAGACGGGGAGAAAAAAGAGTAAGAGTAAGGAGGGAGCCGAGAGTCTGCGGATCGTCCCAAGACGACGGACGTACGTTTGGCCTTTTTGAATTCCGCTCAGCTTTTTGCCCATATTGTCCATCCAGGACGACATTGGTCCTGCGGTCATGGGCACAGGGCCGCCTATCACTGGCACGGGCGCTGTACTCGAGAGGAACGGCACCAGCGTAGGACTGGGAGCCAGAACGAGCGACATGCCCACGTCCAAGTTGGACGATCTAGGACTCTGAGCGGGGGGTGAGACGGACGCGCTCGTGGGCGTCGTCGGCTCCTTGACGATGGTGCGCGAGGCTCGTTTGTGCATCCGACTGTTGAGACTGCCAGCGCGGGGGAGAGAAGGGGCGGTCGCGACCGTCATCGCCATCGCCATCGTCACGGTCTCCCCTTGCCCACCATCGAGTACATGATCCGAGGCGTGCACGCTTTCTGGGATAGAGGACATGGAGCTCGTGGAGAGGTGTTCGCTGCCCGTTCGCTTCGCGCGGGCGTTTGAGACGTTGGTGTTTTCGCGCGGTGCGTGAGGTTTGGAGTCCTTGTCACTGGGCTCGAGTTCATGGATGACCCCGCCGAGATCGCTGAAGCCTGCAGCGATCATACGGACGCCTTCTTTCAGTCCGTCGAGGGCGACGCCCCCGATGCCGGCAGTGAGGGGTGAGTTTGGGAGAGGGTCGTGACCGCGGTTGACGATGCGCTCCCATTTGCGTTTGACTGCAAGAAGGGTGCGTCAGTAGGATATTGCAACGTCCGTTAGGAAGACAGAAGAACTGAGCGTGGTTACTCACGTTCTGCCAGCTCTTTTTCGTGTGCGGCGAGTTGATCACGAAGCTCGAGACATTTGCGCTCTTTCTGTGCGATAAAGTGGAGTAGATCTGCGTGTCTGATCGAGAGCCAGCGGGGCGGAAAGGTGGAATTGTGGAGAGTACATTAACGAGGGAGATGGGAATTAGCATCACGTCAAAAGCGGCAGAGTCGAAACATGTTATATGGGCGAGACACAGACGTGTCCTCAACTGCGGCGGGTACGCGTCGCATTGATAGACGAAAACAAGGATTGGACAAAAGAAAACAGGCTCACTTTTCGACCAACGTCAGGGGTTCTCGTTCCCTTGCACCCGGACCGTCCAAGGAAGACACGCTTTCACGAGTCGAGGGTGAGCGTGAGCTCAAGACGAGACTTGACCTCTTTGACACGTTCTCCTTTCCGTCCGCCAAGACAGGTTCGTCACGGGGACCGTCCACGCCAGACGAGAGCCTTTTGTGCAAATTGGGTCGTTGACTCGACGGGGAGGGCGAGGAAGGGGTGTAATAGGTGATTGATGACTGTCTCCGCTTGGCCACGCTCGGGTTCGTCAGTGTGATGGACTTGATTTCAGAGTCTGGGGTGTCCAGGTCGGCGGTCACGATCGTGGACAAGGAGGGCGACATGCTCCTCGTTCGTGGTATGGGAGGCTTGATCCGTATGCGTGTCGCTGTTCTGGGCGAGATGGGGGATGTGGGTGGGGAGGGCAGCGGGGATGTCATGTCGAGTGAAGAGGTGACATGTACTAGGCCTAATTTAATTCACAGACGAGGACGTCGTGTAGTGCGCTCAAACACCAGTCTCTATTTGCGAATCACTAATACAACCGACGACGAGCTCAATGATGTGATGATCCCCCACTCTCTTTCTCCGCCTCTGCAATAAAGTTCTTGATGCTGTTCATCCTACGTGTCAGAGGACATCGTACAGAGCGACTCGTACAATGTAGACAGCACACTTACAATTCTTCTTCCTCGCTGGCATGTACGTGAGTCTCGTGTCAGTGACTGAAAACGAGCGCAACACACCTGGACTCCGCCTTGACGGGCACTGCGTCCCTGACGCGCTCTGTTAGAGGCTTGCTGGCGTCCTTGTTTCCGCCCTTCAAGGCGAACACGGCGGTGCCGACGGTGAAGAGCGTACCCAGGGTGAGGTACTCGTTTTTGATGCTGCGGCCAAAGATGACGCTGTCCACCGTGTCAGCAAAGCCTTACTCGACGCGACGCAACTCACTAGGACATGGCGAGGACGAACAGACCAACACTTTGAATCCCAGTCGCCGTGCTCCCGGACTCTTCCGTGCGACCCCCCACGACCCCTCCACACACGATGAAGCTGTCCGCTGTGCACCGCGGAACAGCGTTTGAGCAGCGCTCTCTCCAGCTGCTGCAGGCGCATTTCTCAATGGCCCTCAGACGCGTCGGCGGCAGGTCAGACGGCGGGATCGACCTCGTCGGATGGTGGTGGCTCCCCTTTGCGACGGGATCCAACCCAGGCGCATTGCCAGACCCGGACGGTCTACTGCGAAGGCGACTCCGCGTCCTCGCCCAGTGCAAGGCAGAAAAGAAAAAGTTTAGCCCCAAGTATGTGCGCGAAATGGAGGGCGTGTGGCATCTCCACTCCGCCCCTCGCGTCCCTCCATCATCCCCAGACATGTACCCCACCGTCGCCCTCCTCCTCTCAGAGAGCCCCTTCTCGCGATCGACCGTCCTCCACGCGTACCGATCGACGGTCCCTTTTCTTCTCATTCACCTCCCTTGCGATTCCTCATCCGGTACTACCCCCACCTCCGCAGGCGACACAGAGATGGGTTCCGTCTGCCCCAACCCAACCCTTACTCGTCTCGTGAAACCGCTCTCATTTTGTTGGGAACGAAATCCTTCCGCTGAAACGGACGCGTCTATAGGCGGTAGACCGGGTCTGTGGTGGCAAGACCGTAAACTGGGCAGTTGGGCACCCGATTTTCCACACTCGGATACCACCTGACAGAGGATGAATCGCGGACACCCATGCAAGTTTATCTCTGTGGAAAATGGTCATCCGCTCACCATAACGACGCAGGATAACGTTCTGCCAACTCGAGTCGGGCATGCCGTCAAGATTCATCCTAGTGGCAGGACTATGCTCGTGTGCAGCGTGCAGGGATCACCCCCAAGCCTAGTATACTCTCGTGTATCAGTATTTGATACCGCTGTTATCTCCGCCATGGTCATGTCCGCCAAATCGAGCTGTTCCTATGATAGTTTATCCGCAAACTTACCCGAGGAGAAAGGTGGGTATACTACTCTCCGTTTGGCACGGACTTGAACAAGTCGTGCTACATTTTGAAATCGCTTAGATGCTTGGGGACCAATGAGAGAGGCTCCTCCAGTGGCTACATTCTCACGGGCTACCAACTCTGCTTGACTTTGCTTGCGGATACTGTCAGCTGAAGAGCAACGACTTTGCACAACACGGTCGCGTCACGGACCCGGCAAGGTGTATGCCTCATGCTTTCGGACATCATGTACGTCTTTCCCTCTCCACTGATTTCCCCTGTTGACGCTTTGACAGGGAGAGCACGACCGATACGCAGCGAGGTTCACGAGAGCGAGATTATTAACATGGTCTCGACCTCGCTCATCGATGACGATGCGACTGTCAGGACGGCAGCGGCGAAAGCATTTGACACGCTTCAGGAGCGTATCGGCGCCAAGGCCATCGATCAGACGATACCTATGCTGTCGGAAGCTCTCTGTCAACCCTCTTCGGGAGGTCATGTCGGTGAGTCGTGGTTTCTCGGGGCGAGAGAGTAAATGTCTAGGTTTCTGATGCGCGCATGTGCTAGGTCCGTATGACGACCGTGTTCCCCGACTGTGGCTGGTAATGCGCTTATCAAGCGCCCGACGGTCATCTTGACTGCGTTGATCAAGGTGCTGGAGGACGAAAAGGACAAAGAGTTGCTTGCTGCTTTGGACGAGGCGCTGCGTGCGTTACGATCGAGGATCCAGAAGGGTTGAACTCGCTGATGCTACTGCTTTGTTACTATGCACATACCGTCCGTCGACATGTCGTATTACCAACGCATTGCTACTTACATTCCCCTGTTTGAAACTATGGCGCTCTCACCCTTTGCTTCAAGGCATTCTTGAGGGTTTCCAGCTCGCTCTCGACTGCTTCCAGGCGGTCCAGATACCGTCTGCTGGAGGCCTCGACCGCTTCCAGGCGCTCCTTAACCTGGCGCTCGAATGCGGCAAACCCGCCTGGTGATGTCTCTGAGGCGGCGGCGCCGCGCCTGTGAGGGCGTCGCTCGTGAGACTGCTTACCTTCAGCTTCCTGGAGTGCCTGGGGGCGCTCCATCAGCGCTTTTTTTAGAGCGGAAGGAGCGCCGGCAGCCGCAAGGGGGGGCTGGGGCGAGGTCGGCCGGGAGCGCCCATTTTTTGGCCGGGTTGAGGGGGCGGGGGTTTGTCTGGAGCCTCTGCGGGCGCTGGGCGCTGGTGATTGGGACCTCTGCCGCTTCTTGGCCATGCTACACCCCTTTTTGCGGCGTTTGCATTCTGTGCAAGCATGCCCGGGATTGGGCCGACATATTGCCCGGGCTTTTCTGCAGGCCTGGCAGCTTGCCTCGTCCTCCAAAGCATCTGGGGGTCCCGGCAAAGGTGTTGGGCGGCGGAACAAGTGTTGGGCAACGGGAAGGCGTCGCCAGGCCATGGGAGGGCGGCTCTTCTCTGACTGGCGTGGGCCCTCTATCCCGACTCTTCCCCCAGGATTTGCTGGTGACTCTGATCCTTGGCTGGCGGGACCCCCCCCCCTGGTCTTCTCTACAGCCTCCTTCGGGCCCTAAAACCTGGCCGGAATCGTATTCCAGCTCCTGGACCTCCTCCTGCCTTCTCTCTTGGAAGAAGATGCCCAGCCACGGGTGGTCTGGATGGGGGCGGACGTCTTCCCGGAGGATGGGATCGAGTTCTGGCCAGCGCTCTTCTCTATCGGCAGCGGACATTTCAATGTCGCAAGCAATGCGGATGAGAGGTGCATGGATTCTCTGGGTGAGCCTCACGGCGGCGCGTACGTCTTCCTAAAGGGGCGGTGGGGTGTGCGATGAAGCAAAAGGGCGAGGGCAGTTCAAAAAGGCTCACTTAGATAGCCCCGAAGCCGCTCAGTCCCATGGTTCCAAAGTTCCAAATGAGCTTGGCAGCCGCCAACCTGACGACGCGTAAAGGGCCTAGCGTTCTGGTACTTAGTATGGCGGTCCAAGTTGCATACGACGGGCGGGACGTTTTGTCATTCTCAAAAAACTTCACATCGTCGCTTGCAGCTCCTGCGCATGCAGTGGGGCTTCACATCGTGCTCAAGACACATTTTGGGATCGCTTAGATGCTTGGGGATCAATGACATCTGCAAGACGAGTGAAATGAAATATGCGAGCAAGAGTGTTAGTTTGTAGTTTGTAGTTATATTCCACTTACCTCTTCGTCTTGGCCATGTTTCAGGAATACTCTGCGCTCCAGAAGCGTTTTGGCAATGTTAGCGTTAATGGAACGCGGTTGGGAGGGTAGCTTGATGCCAAACCGACCGGATTGCGATAGCGTAAAGGTTGGTTGAACTTGCGTCAATGGAGGAGATGATTCCGCCCATGGGGGAATCTGACTCTCCTCGTCGTCGTACACCGTGCCAGAGTGATGAGAGGGGGCCATCGTATTGATTTCTTGTCCTTCGGTTGCTATATCGAGGTTACGGGCGGATTGTCGTGAGGGTTTTGCACACTGGATGCGCTCAATGTGTTCGAGCTGTTGAATCGATCCCCCACAGCCTCTGCCAGACAGGGGTAACATGCATTTACAATGAGGCAAAGCAGTGTCTACAACACCCTATGGTGATTTATATCTACGTAAAAAAAAAGTACAACTCGAAGTACTTGCTGGCCATACAACATGGAATTTGAGGGGATCGGTGAAGATGGCATTGTATGTCCTGCGCACCAGCAATGAGCCTGATGTGAGTCTGAAGCCCTCATTTCCCGAAGGGTTTTCCCGAGACAGACTTGCTTTGTCTCGTTGAACGCCGCGTGGGTAACGTGCCGGTGCTGCGGGCCATTCGGTTGGGGCGGAGGCGAGAATCGGAAGGGGGCTGGTACGGATCCAATCGGGGACACTTCAAAACACCGGAAGGTATGAACTCATCCGAGTCGCTCTCCCGAACCCGTCTCACACTCCGCTCTACGGGTTGGTGTAGACCTGAGTCACTCCGAATGGTACCACGGCCAGGGGGAAATTCTTCGGTGCCGTGGGGGGGGCGGGGAGCAATGGGAATGTTGGTGGTCCAGATTCGGACCGCATAGTAGTTATTTCCGGCGAAGCCGGGCGAGACAAGTCGTTACTCTTCTGCTTGAGTGACGCGTCGTCCCAATGTTCGGGTTGAAGTTCAGAAAGAGCCGTAATGATGTGCCTTATAAAGGTGTCGTGGTGGTTACACGGACTCTTGCGATAGAAGTCCCCGCGATCGTCTGTAGCCAGTGGTAGGATAATTTCTGCCCGGAGGTGTGACAGGAGTGGGACCAATGGTTTGAAATACGGATGGATATACTTCACAATGAGTGGTGTCCATGTCAACTCCGATTGAACGGTGATTGTTTTGAGTATGCTCGGCTCAAAAGTGCTGAAGAATTTGTCGAAGCACTCTGCGAGGTCGGCTTCGGATTTTTGCATCGAAGGTCCATCATAAAGAACGCAGATCCCGAGGAGGACGTAAAAGAACGACTCCAGGTCGTGAAGGGCATTGTGCACCACTGGCTGTCCTGGCGGCTCGTTTACATCGCTTGAGTCCGAGTCAGAGTCCAACTGACCCTCCCAGACCGTCGTCCCTCGACTACACAGGCTGTCAGATATATCGAGGACACTCCTCAGCCAGATCTTGAGGCGATTACCGTGCTTGTCGATAATCTCCACCCACTTTGACCTCCTCCCTTCTCGGTCCCGCGAATATTGATCCTCATTCTCGATGTCTTGATCGTCTGAGGGCTCCTCGGTACGCTGCGACTGAGAGTTCGTCACATCCGGGTTTTCCGACTGGGAGGTCTGCTCATCCGTTGACCTAGAATCCAGCGACTGAGACTCCTCGGAATCCGACTGCGGCTCCTCTGAGTCGCCGTGCTCCGATTCATCAGCATCCAGGTCTGAGGTCTGGTTCATCCTATCCCACCTGATGGACGAATCGAATCCGATGGTTGTGTAGTCCGCGAAGGATGCGCCGATGAGAATGTGAAGGAACTGGAGTGGAGAAGCGTTGATGTCAAAGGGGCAGATTGATATGGAACCACCACGATGGAAAATCGTTAGATAAATGAGTGATCCGAGAACCCGAATACTTGAGACAGAATGGCGGCCATCCTGCGCGCCCAGCAGACACGATGCTTTCCCGGCGATTTCTATGAATGATTCTTTTTCCCTCTTGGAGTCGGAGCGATTCTTGACCTCACAGAACGTCACGACCTGTTCCCAGGACCAATTGCTGACGCCGTCGGGGGTTCGAAAATAGCAGGTAATATCGGGTTTTCTTGCTGCATATGCACCATCCAATGGTTTGGTTGCAGATTTAGCATCCCATTCGCTACGGTGGGCGATTCAGAAAACGACTCGTTGGGCGCTTATCCCGGGTAAACGAAGTTTTGAACTCACAAACACAATATACCATACGCTCCGTGTACAGCAACACGCACTCTGTTGAAGAACTTTGCGAGCTGCGCTTCACGACTCGGGCTTCTCTTTTGGTTGATTGCAGGATAATGAGTCCACTTTTGACGCTTCCCCTTTGTAGCGCCACTGTAGTGGCCCTGGGTTACCAAAACGTCCAACAAATCGGCCAGTGTCTTGTTATTTGGAAGTAGAAGGTGCTGCGGGTAGATATAATTCAGAAATACAATGCTATCTTCCTGTCGACTGAGCCACACGGTGGTCTTGCAGGTGTCGTTCTCGACCAACCGGTCCATCGTTGGGCGGTGCCAGTCCGTTTTGCGTCTGAGCGGTCGGGGTATAGTCGGTAGCTACCCTTTTTCGGTGACCTTTCTCGTTCAAATGGTCTTTGCAGCGAGATACTCACAGTCGCCAAGTTGTAAGGGGTAGCTTGTGCGGTGAGCCGCTACAGGAAACAAACCAAAATTTCAGTTAGATTTGTTTAGTAATACTGACTAGCACTTTTCACCCGTCTGTTGTGCCTTCGGCACAATCATGCGACTTTTTATTGCAAGGCTTAATCCTAGTGCCATGATGTAGGCTGGGTGCGCAGGAGACTTCGAATTCAGAGAAGTAGAGGATGAGTTTGCAAGCTGACCTGCTCCTATTTTTCAAGTTGATATTCATGCCCGAGTGCGAGCGAGCTCTCAGCGAGCGTAGGAATGTGTACAAAAGTGTAGCAGAAGTGAAGTGTCAGTCGGGACACCAAAAAAGGAAAGCGGCTGTGCTCCTTAACTGACAAGGGTTTTCTCGAGGCAAGCCACATGGTTTTCACTCAACAAATAAGGAAATACACATGGCAAATTACATGGTACCCGACGCACCCGCTATGGGGAATAGCAACGTTATCCTTATTTAATACGGCGGATGACCGTGTAACTACGTGTA
Organism: Xerocomellus intermedius; assembly: GCA_038090955.1. Lineage (NCBI taxonomy): Eukaryota > Fungi > Basidiomycota > Agaricomycetes > Boletales > Boletaceae > Xerocomellus > Xerocomellus intermedius. Next base: position 26,920 of record JBBPNP010000322.1, read on the forward strand.
AGTGCGTATGACTCTGAGCCTGGGAGACAGTTGGAAGCCGAGAGACAGCAAGGCTGGGCTGCTTCGAATATGGTATGATGAGAGTTCAAGACAAAGGGCGACGACGGCTGAGTTTGAATGCGACGCGGCCGAAAAAGGAAAAACATGTGGCAAATTTCACGTACCCAACGGCAACCAACACACCTGACGCAGCCGACGCACCCGAGGCTAGTCGAAATAGCCGAAATACGCGTCGGCCTTGGCTAGGGTCCCCCCCCTCCCACGCCCTTCTCCCTTAACTTGTTGACTAGCGCTTTTCACCCGTCTGTTGTGCCTTTGGCACAATCATGCGACTTTTTATTGCAAGGCTTAATCCTAGTGCCATGATGTAGGCTGGATGCGCAGGAGACTTCGAATTGAAAGAAGTAGAGGATGAGTTTGCAACTGCATAGTCAGCTTGCAAACTCATCCTCTACTTCTCTCAATTCTCAGCCTCCTGCTCCTATTTTTCAAGTTGATATTCATGCCCGAGTCGAGGCTCTGCCCAAGTGCGAGCGTGGCGAGCTCTCAGCGAGCATAGGAATGTGTACAAAAGTGTAGCAGAAGTGAAGTGTCAGTCGGGACACCAAAAAAGGAAAGCGGCTGTGCTCCTTAACGGACAAGGGTTTTCTCGAGGCGAGCCACATGGTTTTCACTTGACAAATAAGGAAATACACGTGGTAATTACGCGGTACGCGACGCACCCGACACCAGCCGAAATAGTCGAAATACGCGTCGGG
>JBBPNP010000323.1:0-27590 GCA_038090955.1 Xerocomellus intermedius
CCTGCTCCGTAATCGCCACGTTCTTCCATGGCTTCGGATCTTGCGTCGAGAAGCCCTGGAAGTGCGAGGTATTTACAGATTCGAGACGCCGAGCGTGAAGGCGATCCGCATGATAGCCCCGGTAGGGCTCCAGCGAGTAGGTCTCGGGACGAACCACGGTGCCATCCTTGGCAAACGAAAAGACGTGTGGCCCAGACATCCACACAGGATTGAAGAGCGTGTCCAAGTGAAAATCGTTGGTCAACACGGGCTGTGCGTGTCTCGTCAGCCTTGGGAGATCTTGAACAAATGTGATACATACCGGCTTCGTAGGCAGGCAATCAGGTGTGTCTCTGTGTTCATGTTGATCGTCTGATGTGGCGGGAGTGGAAGCAGGGGTGATGAAAGGGGTAGTAGCCGGGGTAGTGGTAGCGGTTGTGGCAGGGGAGTGCATTGTCAACTGGTGCGAAGAGGGGTGGTATAGATGCGGTATATGAAGTGAGTTCGTGCGTGGAGTGCGTCTGATGGCTGATGTATTCGTCGGGGACACAGCAGTGGCGTGCAGAACGCGCAGGGTCGTGTTCACTGGAAGCAGGATAGGCAAGACGATACAGGAACTTCGAAAGTAAAGCGAGGAGATGACGGCGCAGGTGTACGGGCAGGATCAAGTTTGTGCTCAAGCTATGGCCAGAGAGTCGCTTCTTATACCGTCTCATTCCGGAGTGGCTCAGGTGGACGCGCAACGTGTCCTGGACCTTCCTATTGTCCATCCAGATCAAAGCGATCTCATAGATCACTCCAACAAGGTAACTTGACACTTTGCTTATCCATCCATCCTTTAACGCATTGATCCACGTGCATCATCGGCGTTGTTCCGCTTGAGACCATCGCCCGGACCTTTCTCGCGATTCCTTTTGTCGCTCACTCCACGGTCAACGGCGGTCCACAGGTCGCGTTCTCGTTCGATCTTCCTCTCATGGTCCACAATACAGTCCGAACGAAGAGGAACGCCGGTCCATCCACGCTGGTCGTATATCCTGCCATGACGTCGCTCAACTCGAATTTGAAAAGAAAACCCCATCACCAAGTCACGATCTCCGGGACACAGAATGAGTCCACAGTTTGCGTCCACGCTCGCATTGAGCTCCTCGCCGCGACCGATCCACCGCCACGACCGACAAGTCGTAATAACTGACTCACCTCTTCGAGAGACGAGCCGTGCGTGCGGTGGCGCTAACCCACTCAATCAATACACGCTCGCTCGCCTAAACCAACTCGTTCCAACCATCATCACTCGGGTCACGCAGTCAGAGAACAAGAATGTTATTCCATTTCATGATGATTCGCGTATATACGTGTGTACATCTAACCAATGAGTAGCGTGAGTAGTACTACAAAATGCGTAGTTGTGCAGTTCGTGGTGCAAAAAGCATAAAGAAGAAAGCCAGTCCCCGCAGGGGGGAAATAGAACAGGGTGAATGGTCAAATGTACAATGCCAAGGATTCCACAACGAAACCCCCATTTTCGTATCTGCGCGTTATCAGTTATTCAAGAAGGAATGGAAAATAAACAGAAAGAAAGAGAAAGAGAGAAAACACTATGCAACGACACTCAATCTCCGAGCCATTCTCCCCCGCTCGCGAACTTGGCATACAGCCCCTTGTGCTCGACGAGCACCTCAAACCGCCCCTCCTCCGCAACCTTCACATCCTCAATGACAACCACCCGATTACACATCTGCATCATCTCCACCTTATGCGTCACCATCACCGTGGTCCGCCCAACCTTGGCACCTTGAATCGTCTCGAACACCGTCACCTTTGCACCGTCCAACGCCGACGTACATTCATCGAGAATGAGAATCCCTGTCAGTCTTGTCCAAATCCGCACGGAATCCCGGCAACGCAGCCCTCGCACATAAGGTACACGAAGTCGTTCGCGTTTACGCTCGTGAGGTCATGTGTGATGGAAGTCGTTGTTTTCTTGACGCGCGAACGCCACGCTCGGGTGGCTGCAGTCGTCAGATGGCGCCTCACAGGGTCCAACGCTGACGTCGACTCGTCTATACTTGTGCGCAAATATCGTGAGCAAGTCATCGTAGACGGAAACCCATCCAGGATCAGGACGTCAGGATTCAGGCTCTCGCGAGCGCCAATCGCTGCCCCATATCCCCGCTCAACACAACACCAACACCAACTTCGGCATCGCTATTCTCCCCACTCCCAACCAGGATGGTCTCGTATCGTGCTTCAAGTCCCGAGATCCATCCCTTCAACATCGCAAGCCGACACGCAGCGCGCCTCCTCCACCTCCGCATGTTTCACGTGTTCGACGGGCCTCCCACTGCAGACAGCACCAAATGTTCCAGTGGATAGAGTCCTGACAACTTGTGCGCGCCGACTGAATCTTGTGTGACGCCTGCGACATGTCTCCAGACCAAAGCAACATCGAGATATCGCAAATATTGTTCGTCTGCTCTACCAAAAGTGGGCTGTGGGTTCTGTTGAGGTGGGTCAAGGAAAGTCTCCGTTCCGGAAATGTGATTGTGGCGTCGTCGTGCACTTCCAGTGATTTCTATGAGCGCTATTCGTGTGAGGGCCAGGGTAGATTTCAGCGGATAAATCCGAGTGGCAGTGGAGCAATTCAATCCCAGCGTAACCTCCCTCTTTGGTCAATGGACGACCTCGACAGGGCCATTGTCCTCGACCGGTACCTTGAGCTTGGAGGAATGGGGGACATCGACGAGGCCATCGTCCTCGGCCAAGAAGCACTAATGTGTCGAGTATGATCCGGATCGCAAGGTATTCCATTGCCCCTTTCATCTTAGTGGCTTCCCTGTAAATCATCTTACCAGGGTTTGCAGGTTGTGTCGCCACAACTCTCGATAGGCTCATCGCGCTGTATCTTCCCGATTCGGTCATTGTCCGTATGCGTGGCCAAAGGCGTGTCCTTGATTTTGGTAAGGGGCGACCCGGTGGCATGTTCAGTGGCAAGTTCCATTTACTTCCCTTCGCGCTTGCATTCACAACCGTCTTTTCCGCAGGGGCGGTTCGGGTGGAGTATGCTCTCTCTGACAGGCATGTCCCAATCATCGTCGTCAGGCCAGAAAGCAAAGTAAGGAAGGTTCGAAAAAGAGGCTAAAGGACCCAAAGTGAACGACTCATTATGATAAGCAAGATATTTCCTTCTCTACTCTCCCTTGACTCTGCGTCACCCCGCCGGTTGGGCGTTCTGTCTACAAGTCCATATATGCGTACCTGCGACTCTGAGAGCATTCATGTTCTACATAGCAACCATCTGCACAGGCAGGATAGCGCCCAAGTCACGTAATCATGCATTTTTCAGTGACACTAACCAATATCCGTAGATTGCCTGTTGTGAAGACGGAGAACATTGCCTGTCATCCCATCGTCTACTACAGGGTCAAGGTCATGAGTCGAGTGGTCAGTGGAGTTAACCTAAGTCGCTTTCGCATAAGCTTCTGACTATCATTCACATTGTCGCCCTTCAGCCTCACTCACTGTGTGTATTCAACAGCAATTTCTTAAAATACCCTCGCGAACACCTCGACCCTCAGCATCGCCTGTCATTCGCATTAAAGTGCCATATCTGTTATTTATTTCCTCCACGGTCGCAATACATACTCCGGGGCATTCATGCCAAGGCATCCATATCTTTCTTCCTTCTTCACGCAGTCCATCTGTCCGCCACGGACGCGCCGGTGATGGACTTGAACATGTCGAAAGCTCGACTCAGTTCGGCTTGCACTTTGCACGACTGCTATAACTCGATTCTAGGCCCACGCACTTAGTCCGTCTGGAGAATATCTACACCATTATCTTTATGCGTGTTTCTCTGGTACACTCCGTTCGTGTGTATCCAGGCCGCAGAAATCAGAATGACGATCTTGTGCCTTTGTACATCGTTCTGTATTCTCACATTCGCTCTGCATCTCGGGTTAATCATACCTTGCTATTCGGCTAGGGCCTTCAATCCGCATCGTCAGTCATCCCGAGCACTGTCGTCTACGCCAGTTTATGTTCCATTTGCTGTCCCGGACACGTAACTTTGAAGAATCGAAGCAGATCGTTTGACATTCCGCGGTGTCACGACAAAGTCGGGGCTCACCGGCACCAACAAAGTGCACAAACGAAAACGTCACGAGTTGAGCAGACTCGACGAGCTTCGCAGGAACCTGTCGTCCAAACGTCCTCACCGTCTGCAAATCTCCCCCTCTTTTGGCCCATTCGTTTGAAATATTCCTGGAGATCTGGAAAACCCAGATACGCGGTTGCTCGACTTGGGCGATCGGGCGCCCTCGAGATACATGTTGCAGGTGCAATTCTATCACTAACATTTTGACTCGACAAGCTGTGATATTCATTCCATTTTCCTGCAGTTATCCGAGTCGCAGCAATGCGGCGGCATATCCTATACATTCATTTACTAGCCACGTACGGAGATTCCGTACCAAGGCCAGTGTATGCCGCCCGCACCTGATACAAGAGGTCAATTTGTGTCGTTGACAATATTGCTCCTCTCGTATTTAAGTCCGGTAGCTCACGCTAACACAAGGGGATCTCACTGGTGATCATGTACGTGCGAGTGAATCAGATACTGAGTAAGGTCAGGAATATCTCTTGAGAGTCGAGCAGACAAACATTATCGACAGTGAACATAGGGATGGTACAGTAACGAAAGACAATGCATATGAAGATAACTGGCTTCCACCCGAAGCAAAGGATCTGTCACACTGGCAGGATGAGTGTTTGAATACATTTTGTTTGCGAAAACTCACTCAATCATCCCCGACCAACACATCTATTCTTCTCGGCTCCTCCATAGTAGGTACTTCTTCAATCTCAACTGTCTCCTGTAGCCCTGCAACTGCAAAGTGTAGTCTAGTTCCAATGTTTGTGAATATGCCTGATTGCATGCCAAACCCAGTGTCAATACACTGGCCATGGAGACCATGAGTGTATAGTTCCCTGATGCTCAATATATACCGGGGATTCAGTGCAAAGGTAAGAATCTGAGTAGTAGAACCCAAGATCAGTGCAACTGTCTGCCCTATAGCTATGTTAAAGAGATTCTGGTTGATGATTGCATGACAAAAATTTCTGTGAATTTGCACATATATATTGAACAAGGTAGTGATAAATAAGGTGAAGACCCACATGAGGAAGTACAGGAGGCCTTGATTGACCAGGAGTTGGAAGTACTCATTGAGCTGCCACCTTTTTGTTGCCTTGTACAGTTGAAGTGATTGTCTAAGAGATTGATAGATGGCCAGTAGGCACATTACCCCCTGTAAAACAACTAGAGGAATGACAGAATATCTGCCCCAGTTCCAAGAAGGATATTGCACTATGCAAACTGTTGGATCGGGGGCTGAAGGAAGAGTCACTGTGGAATAAGCACCACAACAGCAATTAACCATATCTGTCCCTGACACATGCATCAAACAGAATTGTTGGACACACCTAACATAGCTCCAGGCCTAGCATACACGATACCTGCACCAATACTGGCAATGACCTCTCCAGAATAAATGAACAGAAGAAGACCAAGAATTATCCTTGATCTGCCATACAATGCATAGACTCGAAAGACCATCACCACTATAATGAACTGTCATGAATAATTCTACAAACAAGTGTGGTGATGACTTACAGTCAGCAGCATTTGTGAAAAGGATGTAAGTCCAACTTGACAGATAAATCAACATTTTACCTTGTCAGTGGGAGCATGGTCTAAGTATGGCCACAGCAAGGAATTTCCAAAAGACTTACAGCTATTCAATTGATATCAGTCATTCATGCTCCCCAAGATAAAAACTGAAATACATACATCTAAAAAGGTGCATATGATATCCATTCAATTGTGAATTGGCAAGGAATAATATATATATGTAAAACCTCACCCACAAAGGACCAGGTACAAAGGTGGTCCCCTCTTGTAGTTCAGTCAGTCCCAACCAGCTACAATACAGCAAACTGAACATACCTAGTGAAATAGTACTTGATAACAGATCAAAGTCAATGCAAAATCATCATCAATGAAATAGTAGTCATACATAAAGGAAAGCAAGCCCCCATAACGGACCTAGATTAGGACATGCATAAATTACAAGCATGGCCAAGGAGGATTGATATGTACCAGAAGGAACATAGAAGAGACCCAGGTCCATGGTCTACTCTGTAATTCTGTCAATATTGTGTCATTAGTCTTTGAGATGCTCGCTTACCCAGATGTGTTCTACCTAGTACAAAGTAACCAGCCGGGGATATTTGCATAGAATACGACGACAAATACAGCATAAATACATACCTCAGTTGAAAAGGTGAGCGCTGATCGTGCAGATGTTAGCCCGGTATCGACGGACGTGAATTCACGACGAACCGTAGTCATATACGACCGTGGTGATCATCGCAACTAGCAGCGCTCATAAGAAAATCAACCACCTCATGATAATTGGACGTACGAGATACATAGTTATTCAGGTCTAGGCTCTCCAGGTCGACCTCTAGGCTTGTAGACATGATCACGAAGTCTGTAACCGAAGCTAGTAGCGGGGCGGGCGAAGAACGGACAAATGGCGGGTCGGAGAAAGCAGGATCCGAGGAATGGCGACAGAGGGTATAGGCGGTCAGGCGACAATGTTGACCAGCTAGACTTTAAGTTCAGCGTGCTTTTATCGTGGTCTCACTCAACGGCGGTGTGCACTGGCAGCTATGACGTGATCGTTGACGCGCCATTGAGTAATCCGCCGGAAGCGCGTGGTTAGGTCCGTGACGATGTCGGCGCCGCTCTAAGTGCCCCCCTGCCGACATCGGGTGTTTCGACGAGTTGAAGTAGTACGCACGTTCGGCCGTTCGTCAGTCTTTTGAGCTCTCTTGTAGGGAGCCGATCATACCTGTTCGCCAGTCACATCCGAAAAAAACGGAGTCGTAAATTGCCTTTCCAGGACAATAGTGGTTCTAAACTTGAAGTACGTCGCTCTATCGCCATCATTACATTGATACGGTCGGTGCAACATCAGATCGGATGCAATAAGATACTACCTTAGTCGTGATTCGAATTAGTAGCGACTGGCCCTGTGCAGTGCTGTGTAGATGATAGTTTGAGCAAAGTTCATATGAGCTTGAATCTCCGACCAGCGATATGACTGTGCCTACCGGATTGCCAGTGGGGAAAATAAAACCAGGAACTTGAACCTTGCCGTGGTAGTGGAGCCTGAAGCTCGCTATCATGGTACCGTTCATTTTCAGGGTCTTGGGTTCCCGTGGGCCGTTTCTGTGCATAACACGTGTCGTGTGCTAACGTCCTATACCTCGAGGGTTGAAAACAGTTGAGCCAGCGGGGTTAACATGCGGATTTTTTCGTTACCAACAGGGAGCTTTGCAGGACCTGTCGCGGACGTATGGCAGAACGACGAATTGGGGAATGACCAACAGACACACCGCAGCACTGCGGGCAGTGGAACACGATGCAGACCCTGCATGTGGCTGTTTCCAACATGACGATCAACAAGTTATGTCACTTCTGAATGTGCGTGCAAGTATGGATGTCATATGATGGTGATAATCTCTGGATTCAACTTCGCAGCTTCAGGATCTCCTTGCGAAATACCGCTCACTTTTTTGAGTTTTCCGAACATGGCATTGCACCTCAGGCTGTTCCATCGTCACTGGTTACAACCCAAATGCAGCTAGAGGGTTATCAATAATACTTGTGGCCGTTGAATCGAAATGTTTTCGTTTCGCAATGAAAGTGTAGCAACAGGAACAAAGTCAACTTGTCCAAATACTTGTCAATATTGTCGGAGAATTATGCTATCAGCTCATATCTGATGCCATCTCACAGATTCGTATACACCAGGATGAACCTGATTCTCTCATAGAGACCCACAGATTTACGGTAAGTACAGGACTGGCGCGCGCACACACAAGAATACAGAACAGCCGGTAAGTACATTACAAACACGCTTTCCTCCAAGGTATTCACCTGCCCTTACCGCCCATGGGGCTTGGGCGGCCAGCTGTATTCGAGCTCCGGCTCCTCGGGCATTGCGCGCCGCGCATACCCATACGGCGGGTGTCGTCGCCCCTCACCTAACGCACCCGTTCGCATTCTCTCCTGGAATGCCGCGAACTCGGCGTCGTCCTGCTCCGTAATCGCCACGTTCTTCCAGGGCTTCGGATCTCGCGTCGAGAAGCCCTGGAAGTGCGAAGTATTCACGAATTCGAGACGCCGATGGCGATCCGCGTGATAGCCAGGGTAGGGTTCCAGCGAGTACGTCTCGGGACGAACCACGGTGCCATCCTTGGCGAACGAAAAGACGTGTGGCCCAGACATCCACACGGGATTGAAGAGCGTGTCCAGGTGAAAATCGTTGGTCAACGTGGGCTGCGCGTGTCTCGTCAGCCTGGGACAATCGTGAACGAATGGGATACATACCGGCTTTATGGGTAGGCAATCGGGTGTGTCGCCGTGTTCGCGTTGATCGTCTGATGTGGCGGGAGTGGAAGCAGAGGTGATGAAAGAGGTAGTAGCCGGGGTGGTGGTAGCGGTTGCGGCAGGTGAGTGCATTGTCAGCTGGTGCGAGGAGGGTGGTATAGGCGCGGTATATGAAGTGAGTTCGTGCGTGGAGTCGTCTGATGGATGATTTATTCGTCGGGGACACAGCAGGGCGTGCAGAACGCGCAAGGTCGTGTTTACTGGAAGCAGGACAGGCAAGACGATACAGGAATTTCGAAAGTAAAGCAAGGAAATGACGGCGCAGGTGTACGGGCGAGATCAAGTTTATGGTCAAACTATGGCCAGAAAGTCGCCTTTTTATACCCTCACGTTCCAGAGTGGCTCATGCGGACGCTTAACGTGTCCTGGACCTTCCTATTGTCCAATCAAAGCGATCTCATAGATCACTCCAACAACAAGGCAACTTGACGCTTTGCTTATCCATCCATCCATTAACGCATTGATCCACGTGCACCATCGACGTTGTTCTGCTCGAGGCCATCGCTCGGGCCTTTCTCGCGATTTCTTTTGTTACTCCACGGTCAACGGCGGTCCACAGGTCGCGTTCTCGTTTGATCTTCCTCTAATGGTCGACAATATAGTCCGAACGATGAGGAACGACCGTCCATCCACGCTGGTCATATCTGCCATGACGTCATTCAACCCGAATTTCAAACGAAAACCGAATCACCAAGTCACGATTGGATCCGGGACACAAAGCACGGGTCCGCAGTTTGCGTCCACCCTCGCCGTGAGCTCCTCGTCGCGACCGATTCACCGCCACGACCAACAGGTCGTAATACTGACTCACCGCTTTGGTCCTCGAGAGACGAGCCAATCACACACCTTTGATAGAACTGATGCGCCCAGACCACCACCTGATTCACCACTCGATCACGCAAATCAGAAAGCAAGAATGTTATTCCATTTCATGATGATTCGCGTACTTACGTGTACATCTAACCAATGAGCAATGAGCGTGAGTAGTACTACAGAATGCGTAGTCGTGCAGTTCGTGTTGAAAAAGTCATCAAGAAAAAAAGAAACCCAGTCCCCGCAGGGGGGAAAGAGAGTAAGGTGAAGGGTCGAATGTACAAGTACCAAGGGTTCCGCAACGAAACCCCCATTGTCGCATCTGCGCGTTATCAGTTATCCAAGAAATAAAAAGAATGAAGGGATGAAAAATGATGATGATGATGATGCGTTGAGCGGTCCGTCAAGTGAAAAATGAACAGAAATAAAGAACGAAAAAACACAATGCAATGGCACTCAAGCGCCGAGCCATTCACCCCCGCTCGCGAGCTTGGCAAACACCCCCTTGCGCTGGACGAGCACGTCAAATTCCCCCTCCTCCGCAACCCTCCCGTCCTCGATGACAACCACCCGGTCACACATGCGCATCACCTCTACCTTGTGCGTCACCATCACCGTCGTCCGCCTAACCTTGGCACCTCGAATCGTCTCGAGCACCGCCGCCTGGTTCGCACCGTCCAGCGCCGACGTACATTCGTCGAGAATGAGGATCCGAGACGGACGGGCGAGTGCGCGCGCTATTTGGAGACGCTGTGCTTGCCCGCCCGAAATGAGCGCCGCGTTCTCGCCCACAAGGGTATCGTACCCCTGCGGGAGCGACATCACGAAATCGTGCACGTGGGCTGCCCGTGCGGCGCGCACCACGTCGTCGTCGGTGAGTTCCCCGAGGTGTCCATACGCGATATTATCCCGGACGGTGCCGTCGAAGAGATTTGGAGTCTGGTTCACGACCGCGACGTGGTTGCGCAGGTGGTGCACGTCCGTCCATCGCAGCTCGTGTCCGCCGATAGATATCGTCCCAGAGGTGGGCTCATACAGCCTTTGCAGTAGAGCCGCCACCGTCGATTTGCCACATCCAGAGGCGCCAACGAGCGCGACACACTCGCCCTCTGCGACTTTCATCGAGAGGTTCTCCAGTACGCTCGTATCGGGCTTTGTCGAGTACGCAAAGGACACGTTCTGTAGCACGAGCTCGCCAGAAATCGGTGGGCGGAGTATACCCTGGGACTCGCTCGTCCCGTCAGTGGAAAGCGTGACGAGCTGGAAGAGATCTGTCGTCGCCTGGACGCTCTTGGCAATCTTTTGAGTGAACGCCATGAGCTGACTGCCAATCGTGACCGTGAAAACGACGAGGTTGAGTACTTGGACCATCTGGAGATACGTGTAGGTGCCATTGGCGATGAGGACCGCGCCAACATAGAATAAGAGCGCTTCAGCGAGGTAGATCAGAGCTGAAGCGACACCAAACGAGCATCCTTCGACGAACGCGCCGCGAGAACCGGCAGTAAGACAGGCGGAAGTAGCTTTGTCGAACTGGGATTGCAGAACTGGCTCCAGGGACATGGCACGGATACTGCGAATATTGAGGATCGTCTGTGGCAATGAAAGGAATGAGTTGCAGGAATAACCAGCTTTTAGAAACCATTTCATGAACATACCTCGTAGTAGATCCTCGCAACCTCTTCACGAGCTCGCTTGTTCCTGACCTCACATTTCGCGACCAACCCCGCCTGAACGGCCATGACGCCAATAAAAACGGGACCGATAGCTATACCCACAAGGGTCAGTTGCCAACCCCACACCATGGCCCAAATCAGGCCAACACCCATCATGGCCACGACGACCACGAACTGGCCCATGACGACAGCCACAAGCGCCCGCGCGTCATCAGCATCTTCGATGAGGACTTGCGTGAGTGCGGCAGGGGAATGTGCGGGAGAATCAAACCAGGCTTTGTCTTGCGAGAGTAGGCGGGAGTAGGCGGTGTTGCGCAGGCGGGTGACCCAGCGGATGGCAGATGTTTCCATCAGGAAATACTTGAGACCCATGACTAGACCATCAACAGCTGCCATGCCGAGGACGAAAGCACCATAAGAGTTAATTGTGTCTGCGCCAGGGTTCGCGGAGACCTCAAACATTAGACGAGAAAGCAGGAAGGAGAATACAGGCGTCATAGCACCGTTCAATAAGCACGCGAAGAGACCAGAGAAGAGAAGGTGTTTGGCGGGAATCGTGGGGTATACGCGACGCAGCGTCGCAATGAGACCGGGTGCGGGAAATGGTTCTGTGGCAAAGGATAACGAGTTCGACTGGGATGCTTGAGAAACTGCGGCAACTCCAGCGTTGTCAGGTGCCCTCCTTGCCCGTTTCTGGCGTCTTCCAACAGCCTGTTCGGCACTCCGTTTAAGGTTGATCTTCTCACTCTCGAACTCATCATCATCTTCAACCATCGGTTGGGGTGGAGTAGTCGGAGCAAAGGGAGAGGTGAATGAAGGCGTGGTGGCCGTGAACTGCAAACTTGTATGACGACCATTGTAGACACGTTGTGGGACGGTGGGGGAAGGGATCAGGATCGACACACTCGAAGGTCGTCTAGGTCTCCCAGAAGCGCCACCTTCAAACTCAGCCGCGTGATTCAAGACAACAGGAGATTTAATGGGGAGTGGAGGAACTTGGTCCTGGACGGTGCCATTCGCCGCCTTTGTCAGCTCGGTGACGACGTCGAACATCCACCCTCCAATGGCCATCGTGACGGGACGTACACCACTGAGAGTCGGAGCGAGGCTGTAGTGCTTGTCCTTTGCCTGTTGAGTCTCCCGCGCTTCTTCATCTTGGGAAGCGAGGATCTCTGCGACTTCTTCGTATACGGGCGGGTGTATACCCGACTCATCGTTATCGGCACAGCCGCCCTGGCGCAACATCTGATTCCACTCCCCGTCAGCCTTCTCCAGCTCAACACGAAATCCTTGCTCGGCAACGCAGCCCTCGCGCATAACGTACACGAAGTCGTTCGCGGTTATACTCGTGAGGTCATGTGTGATGATAACCGTTGTTTTCTTGACGTGCGAACGCCACGCTCGGATCGCTGCAGTCGTCAGATGGCGCGTCACGGGGTCCAACGCCGACGTCGACTCGTCTATACGTGCATATATATATCGTGAGCAAGTCATCATCCAACGTGTGGAAGACGGAAACATACCCAGGATCAGGACCTCAGGGTCCCGTACTCTCGCTCTCGCGAGGGCCAATCGTTGCCTCATACCCCCGCTCAACACGACACCAACTTCGGCATCGTTATTCTCCCCGCTCCCAACCAGGATGGTCTCGTATCCTGCCTCAAGTCCCGAGATCCATCCCTCCAACATCGCAAGCCGAGACGCTTCCTCCACTTCCGCACGAGTCACATCTTCGACACGCCTCCCACTGCCGATAGCACCAAGGGCAATGTTCCAGTGGATTGAGCCCCTGAAAACCTGTGCACCAACGCCAGCTGAACCTTGTGTGACGCCTGCGACATGTCTCCGGACCCAAGCAACATCGAGATATCGCAAATCTTGTTCGTCGAGGAGCACCTCACCCTTGCCAAGAGCCGGGGTATAATAACCAAGCAGAATGGAACCGATGGTGGATTTACCGCATCCAGAAGAACCGACAATAAATGTTGTCTCACGGGAAGGAAGGAACATGTTCACATCGCGAAGAACAGGCATGGTTGGACGTGTAGGGTAAGAAAACGTAAGGTTGGTGAGCGTGAGATCACCCGCGAAGCTACGTGGCGTAATCCGGCGAAGAGGTTGCGCCTTCCGGTGTCTGGCGACGATGGCTGCGGGGATTTGTTGAGAGGAATAAATGATTTCTGCGAGCTCCGCGGCTGCTGTCTTGCCTTTGGCCAATACAACCATAAGTGGGACCATCATCTGCAGGTTACTGGTCGCAATTAAACACGCCCAGAAGACGCTCATGATATCACCGGGCTGATTCTTGCCCTGGAGCACCAGATGCGCTCCGTACCAGAACCCCTGGACAAACATGGCCATCGTGACAAACTGGCTTATACCACCTGTGACACCCCAGATGGCACCAAGTGATTGAACGGCGACCGCAACACGTGTGAGAAGAGTGTGTTCGTAGGAGGCTGCATTCGCTGCTTTGACCGCACCAATATTTGACACTACGCGAGAGACGAGGGAAGCTGCATGAGCGATAAGCGTCCTTTCTTGTGCGAGACGAGGTGATGCAAAAGCCTGAGAGAAACCCTGGATGAGGATAAGAAAGGGAACAGCAGAGAGGATGACGAGGGTCAGGAGAGGAGACCAGATGAATGCGAGTACAAGAGCGGTTAATGTTGTAGTTAAATATTGAATAAATTGGCCAGCTGCAAGGGATGACGCGGCGCGTACGTCGTCGGTTTCCCTGTTGGATGATTAAATACAATGCGCCAGATCGAAACACAAAGGGGGCTTACCTAGCAAACTTGGCCATGAGGCCGCCAGCGCCAATGGGGGCACCCTCGCCACCCATGTCCTGCATGTTAGTGGGATTGTCGCTTCCCATTTGTCTGTCGAACCATTCCATTTGATTGTGGACGACTGCGTGATAAACTTTCCTCCGCAGCCCGATGACATTCCATTCGCCAGTCCATATCCATAGGCTGCTTGTGACGCTGCTCATGACGAGGGCGCCGAAACCAAGCGCGACAAGCTCCAATGCAGCGAGGCCGACGCCATGGAGAAGGGCATCCTTTGCTGCTTGGGATGGATTTGGAGTGAGAGGAAACGCGGCAAATGTATTAAAAGACTGGCCGACGACGTAAGTCATGAAAGGGGCGATGCCACCCGCTGCCACGGACGATGCAATGGCGGGTGTGAGCAACACGAGCTTTCGCCGCGGGGTGAGGAAACAGAAGAGCAGCTTGAACGTTGGTGCGGGTGGGGGTGGAATGTAGTGAACAGACGCGGTTGGGGAAGAGGGGGTAACGTCCGAGTCATGTTGCTTGATATCGATGGAAGAGAGCGTCGAAGTTCGCACAGACAGCTCTGGCTTGGGCCGTGGGTCGTGGTTGTTCATCGCTGTCGCGGACGACGACGAGCAACGCTTTACGCTGTTGTGGATGGAAAAGAGAGAAGAAAGAGACTGAAATGACCTTTTCCATGTTCTTGCTGCTCACTTTTGTTTTGTCTGTGAAGGGACAGTTGCGTTATTGTCCTCTTCCACGTGCAAAAGACAATAAGATGCCTGATTAGGTAACACAATCATAGAGGCTCCGCACAACAATGGACAAACAAAAATTATCATACATAGAAGTTCCCTCGCCACCGTACTGAGCCATTGACGCATCGATATTCATCGACTTGGTTCCTGTATAAAAAATGGATGCAACAGCAATGGAAGAAAAAGCCGGAAAGCATTCGAGTGTATTCCATTTTTCTTTGTGGCAATGGCTTCCCACGGCACAAGTAGTCCCGTTCACCGTCGACTTGCCAAGTTACACAAATGGTCCCGGGCCGGTGTAAATCTTTCAAATTTCGCGCCGGGGCTCGGCCGGGTCTTGCTTCCGCCGACGTGTTGGTTTCAAAGTGCCTATGACCGGCGGTCCTTTTCTAATTAGCAAGGTACTCGAACCAAATCTGTTTAGTCGCAAATGATTCACCTGCCCAATCATTGGAACCGGCCTCCGTCCCCGTAGTGCTGCACAATTGGCGATGGGTGTGCACTGCGGACGCAAATAGGTATGCCATGGTGCCTCAGCGCCTTGCCAGAAAATCCACGCCGACCTCAAGTTGCTGTCCGTAGTCGGCGTTCAAATGACGATGGTCCCTGGGCTCCCGGGTGTGAAACAAATGTCCCAATTTTTTTTCTGCTGCAGCGTCATGGTGTTGGGTACCATCCAGCAAGTTCGTCACAGCGTCGCGCATGCCACAATGTTTGGACAGTTGTATCCACACTAGCTCAGCGTCGAGGGCGCCATGTTACATTGATCCATATCATTCGACCAGTACCGACTTCATCTTGCGATAACCTTTATAATGGATCCTAAATATCTTCGAGAGACTTTGAAGCGATGAAAATTTACAACCAGCCATTTTCCGACAGGCCATAATCAATTTCCATCGATGTTCGGAACTAACATAACGTCTCACCGATCTCGGCTTGGGGGTGCATGTTAAATACAGGTCTCACACAAGACACCAGATCAACCCAAGTGATCTCACCTATTCTCAGATACTGTCATTTGCTGTCAAGCCTAGTTCCGGGAGCTATGTCCCAACCCACATCCCATAGCATATCGAGAAATGAAACCTTGGAGTTGCGACTGTTGTTGGCCAACCACCCTTCCACTGCAACCTTTCTATCCCTCAAGTGATGTGAAGTATAACACCATACACCGTTCTTCGTTTCGGCCTCACTTTCACAACATGTCTTCCGTGTTGCAGGCCCCCTTGGCAAGTATCCAGCAGAACAAATATGTGTCCGGTAAATGTTTCCAACTTAGGTTTAATCGGTCTCATGGATTATAGCAGCCGCAGTTGTCACCGCCGTTGGATGTGATTTTATTCAGTCACATCCTGGCGTGATCGCGTTTGCGGAGGTTGGGCAGAATGAGGGGATGGAGGGTGACGAGGAGATCCCGATGGAAGCGGGGATGTCGGTCGACTATCATGTCTACTACCGCCAGCACCACCGCTGCGATTGCGAAGCAGCGAATAACCCCACAGCGGACCAACAACCAGCCACACCGGATGAAGATGAAGATGAAGATTGTGACTCCGAAATCGAGGATCCCCGACTGCTTCGAATCGATTGCTAGAAACTTACAGGAGCGATGTCGGTTTGACGATGCAGGTGGGTTTTCATTCCGCCCTTCGAAAAGAAAGCCTGGAACTGAAGTATGATTACTCGAAGATGAGGATGGAAATTACTTCCGGGACGTCAATGAATCTCTGGATGAGGAGCTGGATCTGTATGAATTGGTTGATATGGACACCGAAGGACAGGCAAATGATGCAGAGGTAGTCAACGACCCTATGTTTATTCACGGATCTGTGGCTTTCCGCCCGTGGAACTTCAAACAATAGCTGTCGAGGAGCTGTGGTCGTTCATAGTCCTGCAATCAAGCTTCACTGAAAACGCATAGTATTTTCGCCATTTCCTTGCTAGGTACGACATCCATCCGTACTGACTGATTCTGCTTTCCATCACAATACTGTACACAAAAGGGTAACTCAACAGGCGACAAGTAGCGGAGAACGCCTAGTATGCGAAATACAGTCAATTTGACGAACGACGGGAGGTAGGAGCGGTAACCAACTCACTTATCCGATGATGATGTTGGCCTTGAGGTTGTTGCCTTCAGCGACGGTGTAAACGACTTCAACTTTCGTTCCAACAGTGCTCGTGACGCTGTACTCTGCCAGTTGTTTCTCCCTGACATAGTCCCGTCCTCCGTTGTTGTAGTACTGCCCGTTGATCACCAGGGCCGTCTCGTCAGGCTTGAGTCCGGTGACGACGTCGCACCAACGCTTGTAGTTATGTACTCCGACAGCAACAGTGATGCGCTCGCCTTTGTCAGACAAGAAACGAATAACACCGGACGTGCCGCTACCACCCTGGGTGAGGGTGAGGGCGCCGTTGGCCTCGGACCAAGTGCCACCGTTGGCATAGTGCCAGACGGTCTGCTCAACGATGTGGAAGAACCCACGAGCGGGGTTTCTTTGGTAGACTTGGAGGGTAATGCTGTAAGACATGGTGATGCCTGAACACAATGGGTTTCAGTACGGTCGCGGTGTAAGGAAAGAGGAAGAGACAGACTTGTTTAGCTGGTGTTTTCGAGTTGGCTGATGCTCCTGGACAGCTAGGGGGGCTTATATACCTCTACGACAGTCCAAATGGGGTTTCCCGACCAAAGTACTGGCCTTGGCTCGAGGCCATCGCTGGTCGAGATTTGGGTCTGTGGTCTGACGTTCATCTCCGTCATTCAATGGTTCCTTCAAGCCGCCACAGACGGTATAACCAGATTCGTGAGAATGGATTTTGTCCATTGGTTTGCACGATCATGGCGCAGTACCACCTTACAGCAGGGGAATATCGGGCCGGGCTTGTGATTTGGTGTTCATCCGTGTTACGGCTTACCGCCGACAGGCATTTCAGCTGTCAATGCTATCATTGTAATTCGGTTCCAGATTGGTGAGGAAGGATTAAGTCCGATGTTGTAGAGATCCATATTCAAATACCAGAAACGCTATTCTCGTGTCCAGTGGCCGACAAGCGGCAACCATCGTCGAGAATTTGAATATTCATGCTCAGAAGGATTCTCGTAGGGGGATGACCACGCTAGAGGAGATCAACGATCGGTCAGTGTGTCGAGGTAGGACTGAGGAAAGACACATTGTGGTGTACCTTAAGTCTAGTTCCAACTTTGTTACTGCCGGCTGTAACGTGGTGCTTGACGAACTGAATGTGAAAAATCCTGTGATTAGATCCTGTGATGGCAGGCTCTGGCGCCCCGTCTAACCCTTGGCGCACCAAATGAGTTTCCGTTCACCATCTTACCCTCGGTGATAAGGATTAGACCCACCTCGAAGAGCTCACTATCCACACGGGTGACCCAAATCCCGACGTATTACACTTCTCTTCGTGCGCTAATATAAACAACCTGTTCGTCCCGACAGAGCGTCATCAGTGCGCATTAGCTGAGTCACAATCCAAATTAAATTCGACTGGAACACTCTAATGACAAACTGTTACATACCCAAACACGTTATCAGCAGGTAGGTAAGTGCGGGAATGTTCATTGGCGCAGTTTCTGAGTCTGACCGTATCATCGCATCTGCTCATCGACATTGATTCATCTCGGCTTACGAGAGTTGAAAAGGCACGGGGTGAGAACCGGACATGGCCGCTAATTCCCCACAATGGTTCTCATGACCATCAGGTTGAGACAAAAGCTCACCTGTAAAGGCCTGGATGGTGGATCAACCAGGATGAGATATGAACGAGACGCAGGCTGACGCCGTGGACTGGCTGCTCGAACGATGGGAAAGACTCCTCTACTCTACGCCTCGTATCGCGCCTTGTGCTACTCATCTCCCAACTCGGACCCCTGGAAGCCTGGCACTCCACTCGCTCTCCCGCTGCCCTCTGGCCAGTCACGACGCGGCCCTATGGGCTGTGCGGACCAAGGAATTAGACGGGAGAGAAGTAGATGAAAGGTACCCTTCCTGGGAACAAATCCAGCCGCTCAGTAGGCATTCATCCCGGACATATTAACTCCGGCGCAATTACCAGGCAGAAGCCGTGTGCTCTAGCCCATGAAGTCACGTTAGCAATGCCCAAGAGCTGACGTTAGCTGTACTCAATGAAGGATGAGCCTGGAATATTGGCCTGCAGACTGTAAGGAAGGTGGAAACAAAGCGCCTCTGTGCTCGTCTCATGTGAGTGCGCATGTCCGGATTTTTCGTCGTTGGTATGGCGGCCACTTATATCATAGCAAAGAACTCATTTGCGGGTAATGAAGCAGCGAAAAACACAACACAGTTATTCGTGTAACTTTTGCAAGCGGTTGTCGTGGATATTTCTATTTCGCCAGATTCCAGGGTAGTGCAGTAGTCGCAACCTATAGATGGGTGTCTAAGTCGCACGGGGAAGGAGGCACGAATTCATGGACTCACTCGGTCGCACTCCAGCAAGAGAAAACCAATCAAGTCGGGATCACGGATAGGAGCACATTCCGCAGAAGCAAACCGGCTGCTTCATTTCTTTGCGCTGATACTCTCGTTAGTCATCCGAGGGGTCATAGTACCAGCCTTTGCGAACGCGCGAGGAAACAAGTTTTTATCATTCTGTGGGCTTAGTATGCTTGTGCACTCTGGGGCCGAACTGTGAGGGTCGCGCCATGATTCTTCCCTAAGATATCTCTGAGTCTCGAAGTCTGTTGAGCGAACTTGAGTTGAACGTTGATCACGGATTCACAGCCTGAGAGACTCACTGATCATGAGGGCTGGCCAGGATGGCTATCACACAAACAAGACATGTCCTCTGACCGAACAACCGGGCCCGCGGGACGATTTTCTATCAAATCGCATTCCAGGCCTCACGACACGGTTAAATCCGAGTGGCTGTACGTACTTGAAGCCCTGCTACAACGTCTCCAAAAGCAAGGCGACTCTTTGAGCTTATTGGACATACTCTGACTTTCACTCAATTATTCTCTATCTTCCCTGCTGCGCGCGCTCTAAATTTCGGTCGCTCTCATTTCGTTCCCGCCATCACTTCCACCGACTCTCACGCTATACCACCCTTCTGTCTCTTCAGCCGAGATAAACCCCGAAGACGCCTTCGTAATCAGGCCCTCCAGGCCCGCCGTGTCAGGATTCTTGTGTGGAATTTGCGGCGATGAGTGTAGTTCTCACCCTATATCTTTCTCAAATCTCGTAAGCCGAGAATGGGTATCGATGATTGGAAGCGATGATGGCCAGAACTTCATTGAACAACCTGACACTGTAACAAGTTGGTATCAATCAAACTGTTCTTAATTTACATTGCTCAGCTAATGCGCATTGATGACGCTCCATACAGTTAGCTGACCGCGTGAAAACGATTTATTGGCGCAAAGAAGGGAGGTGTAACTTTACGCCCGGATTCTGGGGCATTCTATAGAAGAAAGAAATCCCACCCGTGTGAATAGTGAGCTCTTCGAGGTGGGAGTAGCGGGCCCGGTAATTCTTATCACCGAGGGCAAGATGGTCAACGGAAACACATTTGGTGCGCCGGAGGGCCTGCCATCACATAATATAGCCACTGGATTTTCATATTCGATTCGTCAAGCATCACGTTATACCCGGCAGCAACAAAGCCGGACTAGACGTTACAACACAATGTATTTTTTCCTTAGTTCCACCTCGACATATCTGACCGAGTCGTTGATCTCTTCTAGCGTGGTCATCCCTGTACGAGAATCCTTCATAGCATGAATATCCTCTACGATGGTCGCCGCTTGACGGCTACTTTGAGACGAGTATAGATGGATCTCCGCCTCCACAAATCTGGAACCGAATTACAATGTCACTTGAAACGCCTGTCAGAGGTATGTCGTAATGGAGATGAACACCAGATCACAAACCCGATATTCCCCTGGGGAAGGCTGTAAGGTAGCACTGCGCCATCGTACAAACTAACAGACAAAATCCATTCTCACGAACCCGGTTATATCGTCTGTGGCAACTTGAGGGAAGCGTCGAATGACGGAGATGAACGTCAGGCTACAGCCCCGAATCTGAGTGAGACCAGCGATGGCCTCAAGCCAATGGTCAGTGCTATGGTCGGGAAACCCCGTTCGGACTGCGGTAGCTGTATATAAGCCCCCCTAGCTGTCCTCGAGCATCACCCAGCTCGAAAACACCAGCTAAACAAGTTTGTCTCTTCCTCTTTCCTTACACCGCGACGGTACTGAGACCTACTGTGTTCAGGCACCGCCATGTCTTACAGCATCACCCTCCGTGTCTACCAGACCAACCCCGGTCGCGGGTTCTTCTCCATCGTTGAGCAGACCGTCTGGAACTATGCCAACGGTGGCACTTGGTCCGAGGCCAACGGTGCCCTCACCCTCACCCAGGGGGGGAGTGGCACATCTGGCGTTATCCGTTTCTTGTCTGACAAGGGCGAGCGCATCACGGTCGCTGTCGGGGTGCACAATTACAAGCGTTGGTGCGATGTCGTCACTGGACTCAAGCCCAACGAGACTGCTCTGGTGATCAACGGGCAGTACTACAACAACGGAGGACGCGACTGGATCAGGGAGAAACAACTGGCCGAGTACAGCGTCACGAGCACTGTTGGAACAAAAGTTGAAGTCGTTTATACGGTCGCTGAAGGCAACAACCTCGAGGCCAACATCATCTTCGCCTAGGTAAGTTGATTACCGGTCCTTCCGCCCGACATTCGTCAAATTAACCGTATTTCGCATGCTAGGCGTTCTCCGCTAGTCTTTGCCTGTTAAGTAAGAATGTGTACAGTGTTGTCTTCGAAGGAAGAATCAGTCAGTGTGTATGCCAATGGTTGTTTATTGGACAGAAATAGCGAGAAATATTATGCGTTTTCGGTGAAGTTACACCGTCTCAATCTGGAAGGGATAGTCCAAGATTGGATTGTTCCAGAAAGTCTATGGGTCTCGCAGCGAGTAGAACCTGACATGGGATTGGGCAGAAAATCGACCCGGTTGTTTGGTCTGGGGGCGTGACTTGCTTTGCGTGACAGTCAACCTGGTGGCAGCGCTCGTGAATCTGTGATCAACATTCAACTCAAGTTCCTTCAACGGACTTCGAGACTCGGAGATCATGCGGCCCGGAGAATCATGGCGCGACCGTCGATACTGTCCATCGGTAGTGTTTTAGACTCACAGGTCGGCCCAGGAGTGACCACTATTTCGGTGCTCCAGCCTGAGGATGCATCATGCGACCGAGTGAGTCCATGAATCCGTGATTCATTCACCGCGCGACGGAGACACTCAAGATTCTATAGGTAGTGACTACTGCGCTATCCTGGAATCTCGCGAACTATCCACGACGACACATGCTAAGTCCGTGGCATTTGCCCTAGGCTCCCTTGCAAAAGTTACACGAATAACTGTGCTGGGTTTTTCACTGCTTCGTTACCCGCAAATGGTTTCTTTTCTATCGCTGTACAAACGACGAAGGATCCAGCCATCTCTCACTCGAGACGACTCGGAGCACAGAGGTGCGTTGTCCCCCGCCTTCCTTACAGTCCGCAGGCCAATAGTCCAGGGTCATCCTTCATTGAGCCCAGCTAAACGTCAGCTCTTGGGCATTGCCGACGTGACTTCATGGACTAGAGCACACAGCTTGTCCGGGATGAATGCCTACTGATCGGCTGGTTGCTCGTGCCTCAGCCTCCTCCCCCGTTGGTTCCCGGGAAGGGTACATTTCATCTGCTTCTCACCCCTCTAATTCCTTGGTCCGCCCGTTTATAGTGCCATCTCCTTTGGAGCCGAGCACCCGCAGGGCCACATCGAGACCGCCCCGAGGGCGGCAGGAGAGCGAGGGTAGAGTGTCAGCCTGTCAGGGGTCTGAGTTGGGAGAGGCGAGTAACAACACAAGTTTCGACACGCGGCGTAGAGTAGAGTAATCTTTTCCATCATTCAAGCAGTCACTCCAGGACGTCGGCCCGCATATCCTGCATATCTCATCCTGGCTGGGAGTCCATCGTCCAGTGCTTTGCAGGTAGGCTTTTGTCTCAGTCTGATAGTCATGAGACCAACCACCCTTGTATGGAATTTGCGGCCGTGTCCGGTTCTCACCCCACTCTTTCTCAATTCTCGTGAGTTGACATGAATCGATGTCGATGATTGGAAGCGATGATGGCTAGAACTTGCGTCAATGAACACCAATGTATGTTCAAGTCGAATTTAATTGATTGTTCAACTAGTGCACATTGATAACGCTCCATCGGGACGGACAGTTAGTTGGGCGATTTATTGGCGCAAGAAGAGAAGCGTAACACGTGGGGACTTGGGGAGCATACTATAGAAAGGGTTGCTCACCCGTGTTCGGAATAGTGAACTGTTCGA
This sequence comes from Xerocomellus intermedius, assembly GCA_038090955.1. NCBI lineage: Eukaryota > Fungi > Basidiomycota > Agaricomycetes > Boletales > Boletaceae > Xerocomellus > Xerocomellus intermedius. Next base: position 22,896 of record JBBPNP010000323.1, read on the forward strand.
GGTGGGTCTAATCCTTATCACCGAGGGTAAGATGGTCAACGGAAACACATTTGGTGCTCCAAGGGTCAGACGGTGGGCCGGGGCCAGCCATCACAGGATCTGGCCACTGGATCTTCAAATTCACTGGCAGTTCGTTGAGCATCACGTTACAGCCGGCAATAACAAAGCCGGACTAGATCTTACGCCACAACGTGTCTTTCCTCAGTTCCCCCCCGACAGACTGATCGAGTTGTTGATCTCTTCTAGCGTCATCATCCCTGTACGAGAGTTCTTCAGGGCATCGATATCCTCGGCGATGGTTGCCGCTTGACAGCTACTTGAGACAAGCATAGGTGGTTCTCTCCGCTATCTGACTTAATCATTCTTCATAAATGTGGAACCGAATTACAATGACACCTGAAACGGTGAAATGGCTGTCGGCGGTATCTGGTACCGGAAATGAACAGAAGCTGTCAGGTAGCACTGCGCCATCGTGCAAACTAACGGACAAAAACATTTCCATGAATCTGATTGTATCCTCTGTGACAGCTCGAGGGAAGCACGGTTTGACGGAGATGAACGTCAGACTACACCCCCAAATCTAAGCTCGAACAGCGATGGCGGCGGAGTCCGATGGCCTCAGGTCAAGCCTGAGGGTAAGTGCTATGGTCGGGAAACCCATCCGGACTGCTGTGGTAGTATATAATCCCCCCTAGCTGTCCTCGAGCATTATCAGTTCGAAAAGGATCTCACAACAAACCACCAGTTATACAAGTCTGTCTCTTCTTTGTTCTTTACACCAGACTGTACTGAAATCCACTGTGATCAGGCATCACCATGTCTTACAGCATTACCCTTCAAGTCTACCAAAGAAACCCTGCTCGCGGGTTTTTCTCCATCGTTGAGAAGACCGTTTGGCACTATGCCAACGGTGGCACTTGGTCCGAGGCCAACGGCGCCCTCACCCTCACCCAGGGCGGCAGTGGCACGTCTGGCGTTATTCGTTTCTTGTCTGACAAGGGCGAGCGCATCACTGTCGCTGTCGGAGTACACAACTACAAGCGTTGGTGCGACGTCGTCACTGGACTCAAGCCCGACGAGACGGCCCTGGTAATCAACGGGCAGTACTACAATAACGGAGGACGGGACTATGTCAGGGAGAAACAACTGGCAGAGTACAGCGTCACGAGCACTGTTGGAACAAAGGTTGAAGTCATTTACACCGTCGCTGAAGGCAACAACCTCAAGGCCAACATTATCATCGGATAAGTGAGTTGATTACCGCTCCGACCTCCCGTCGTTCGTCGAATTGACCGTATTTCGCATGCTAGGCGTTCTCAGCTACTTGCTGCCTGTTCAAGTTGAGTGGCCTGGTTCAATGTATGGTGTTCAAGTTGTCATCGAAGGAAGAATGAGTCAGTGTGGATAGTTGTGTCTAGGACAGAATTGGCGAAAAATATCATGTGCTTTCAGTAAGGTTAGATTGCGGGACTATGAACGACTACGGCCTCTTGACAGCTATTGTTTGAAGTGCTCCACGGTGAGGCACCAGGTTTTCTTTTTCCTGATTACAGTAGACTTGCTCATAATGCATAGTAGTATGCATTATGAGATTACCACCAAATCAATTCAGTTTTTTGCCGCGAGTGTACGAAACCCTAACGATATGCATTATGAGCAAGTCTACTGTACTTGATTGCACAGCCCGAGTTTGGCAGACCCGCACAGTCGTATCGCAGGGCGCTCGGCCCCGGGTATAATACAGGTGAAACTAGCGCAGGTTGGCCAACCAACACAGTACAACCCGCGGTGTGACGAATATATATCAAGCTCATACGGACTCTTCTGCCACCGCGATACCATCACATGCCCTTGGAACCGATCGTGCGCCTGCACAACACCGCACGCGACCGATCGGTACTATAATTTCCATATCCTAACGAAGTGGCTTCTCACTCCTTCTGACCTGAAGCACATCAACGATGCCATGGAGGATATTGTTGTCATTCATCTCCGAAGCGTCGTGTGCTAGTATTTGCATGATGTATCTCAACAGTATCTATGCTTTCCTTCCACACTCTTCAACGCCGCCATCGTCACGCTCGTATTTGCCACTCCGTTCACGTCCACAAGGTTATGTCTGCTGGCATCATGTGCAGTTCGAGTCGGCCTTGGCACAGCTACAGATAAACGATTATGGCTCCCGTTCAACGGTCATCTACGTTCTGGTCTATTCGAAACTGACCATCATTGACCATTGTAGTCGTGATCGCCATTGTACTCAGTTATGGGTACTGTAAGGCATCTGAGCTCGATTTTTTGTTTTTTTTTTTTCGTTGCGTCATGCTCCACGTCTTTAGGCTTCACGGTCTAGAAAGAGGTAGCGTGCTAGCGTTCTGCATTTAGAAAAGCTTCTCCCAGCTGACGATTCTCATAGATAATTTACATCTGGGTTTGTAATCGACGTCTTTGCAAGCATGCGCGATATTATATGACACCCATCGTAGAAAAGCACCTGGACCTGGGTATCGCTGTTTCGTCTTGGGAGTATCCTGCTTTCCGACTATTTCGCATATTGAAAACTCAGTCGTGTATCAGATCCGTTATGCTGACTGTCTTTCCCAGCACTGCTCCTTATTCTCGCAGCGATGTCTCCGAGTTTTCAACCCACACGCAGCATCCACCAGGAAAGCGCGAGGAAGGCAGCTCCGTTTCTTCAGGGATCGCGTCGAGTCTCTCATCATCTTCATCGCCATCCTCATTTTCGCCAATAATCCACGTGGGCCAGATTGCTTCTACATCCACAATCTTGGCCACAGTTTCCCTAGCGAGGACTGAGAAGTCGGGACGGAATAAATGTAACGGCTGCGACCAAGGAGATTGAGTTGTACCGCTGTGAGGAGAGAGAGCAAAGTGATCGTATATGTACAATGTGGTCAGCGTGCGTGTCAATACTGCACAAGGGTTAGTCGGACGCATATTCGGAGCCCGAAATGGATTCAGTACTAATTGATCGAGACGATCGATCGATTGACACGCACAGCCAAACTGGGAGTGGCGGTACAATCCATTCGGCGTCTACCGCGAAGATGTTCAAGTATCGACATATCACCGGCACCCAACAGAGAAGAGTCAGAAGACCACTCCGACGCGAACCCAGTGTTTTGAAAGTGTCACAAAGCTATTATGTAAGCCTTTCTCGTGATGCAAGTCCGTTTGCGCCCGAGAAGGATTCCCTTGCGCGAAATCTTGCTAGTGGAACCCTCCCCGACTCCGACCCAGGGTTCTTCGCTGGTCCTCCGGGAGACGTCGTCGATAGTCTCGTGCGCACACGTAATGTAAGCTCTCCTTTTCTCCTTGGGTGAGGTACGCGACTCATTTACCAGTCCATCTTCATGACTCATCCCGGGTTCATCGTCACCCCACCGACATTCTATCCCTCGCACACGAATGGGACAAATGTACATAGTCTTGTACCTGACGTCCTCTCACCATTTTCCGACCCATTTCAGTAGACTCCAGGGCACCGCATTCTCCCAGCTTTCACCATTGTCATCGCGCTCGCTCGTATGCCGCACCGCTCCCACTTCTCAGCCATGCATTTGCTCGGCCTCGCCTTGGGTCTCATTATACTTTCAAGTCATCCACCACTGCGACTCGAACGTTTCTATCCTCTGCTATACGTTGTAACTCAGTATCTGACCAAGCGAATGGGTCAACAAGCCTGTTGACTCGCAGAAAAGATTGATCTCGCATGACCATCTTCAGGAATGGACCAGCTGCAAAGGGCGTCCTCTACCGGTGAATAAACGGCATTACCATACCGCGCTCTCTCACGAACATTGTCGAGGGTATTCTCACCACGGCAAGGCGAATCCTCGTACGCTCGCATTCCGCCACGGCGGGTTCGTTATCCAGGTGTAGAGTCAGAGATATCCGCGATGCAGTACGCGATTATGACTCATCACACCCCATTCACGCACACTACCGTCAAGCAGGCCGACTATCCCATTTTGTCTCTTTGACTTGGCTTGCAATCGATCTCTCGGATCGGTACAACCAGCTCGGAGCAATGTCGGATCTCGACGAGGCCATTGTCCTCGCCCGAAGACCACTCTACCTTTGCCCAGCTGAGCACCCCGGTCGATCTATGTCTTTAAACATACTTGCAGTGTCTTGGCTCTCGGTACGAGCAGCTTGGGGTGATAGAGGACATTGACGTAGCCAGTGCCCTCCGCCGGGAAGCACTGGAACTTTACCCACGAGTGCACCCAAAGGGGTCGACGTCCTTGAACAACATTGCAGCTCATCTCTCCACTCGCAATGGAGGACCTCAACGAGGCGATTGTTCTTGTCATAGATGGGCTAGCACCTTGCACACTGAGACGTCAGTATCGATCACACTCATTTGGACAACCTTGCACGCTACCTCCGTACTTGCTTCACACGGTCAAGACAGGTAGAGGATAAGGAGGCGCTCTTCAGTCTCTATGCTGAGCTAGCAGGTGTACCTCAAATGGTGTCTTCCACTAATCTGTCTGCTGCTCGAGCATGGCTCCATGCAGCGGAAGATTTCCAGCATCCTCGACACTTCTAGCAGACGAAACATGTCACGAATACTTGTTCAACATCTGACCATTCTGCCATCCTCTGCGACCCCTCCTTTCCTCACATCTATAACCACCAACACCACTGTTCCGTGTGCGAAAGCAGTCA
>JBBPNP010000324.1:0-27581 GCA_038090955.1 Xerocomellus intermedius
CCCATACATTATACGTTTTGCTGTATATTGTATATTCCCCTGCATCCCATGATGGGAGCTGCCCAAAGTCGATACATTATGAGAAATATACACCACTACCATATACGTTATGAGCAAGTCAACTGTAAACAACCCTTTGGTGCCACGAACCATAGTATAGCTGCGGCGCCTTCGCGGATAGGGACGAACGCAGTTATTTTGGCTGGTCGGCCGAAGAGCTTTAGAGCTTGATCCAAAAGGTGCGACCCAAGATCGTAAACAGCACCAGCGTTGTCCTTCCAGGGTGCACTGATGCCTGGGCGGTATCGATCATAGCTGAAATTCATCATGGTCGTGAGCTGGCCTCCGGCGCTCTGGCATAGTACTTCATCGAGATGATTGAGCTAGCATACAAAGGTCGTACTACTAGGGTTGTGACCGTGCACGTGACCTCCACGTACACAGGACTTGTCTTTGTTGTCATTAACGGTCACCACCGCCATGTCCGACCCCACTGTGGTCATCCACGTCGAGTTACCCGCATATTCAAGCTCTTTCGACATACAAGTGCCAGAAAGTGCGACGGTGCTAGATATGAAACAAGCCATATCTACTGTGTGCATTGGCCATCCTTACCCAGAGGGTCAGCGCGTGATATGGAGTGGTCGGTGCTTGGGTGATCAGGAGAAAATAAGCGAACTATGGACGGTAAGAAGAGCATAGGCGCCCTGTCAAGAGTTCTCACCTCCGTTGTTTAGTGCCAAGACGCCCAACGTACCGTCCATCTGTCTGTGCGACCGTCCGCTTGGACGAATGATCCACCAAGCGCCGACGCTTCCTTGCGTGTCGCGGCTTATCCAGCCAAAGAGTGTTTTCCTATGGGGCCCCAACAACACTCATCCTCCACCCCTTTTGCCTCAGAAGACTTGAACGACAATCTCGCATTCATACGCTTCAAGCACTCGCAGGCACTCTGTTGGCTTTCCAACTCCAAGTTGGCTGCTCCTAGTCCACCAGAAGATGTAGATGTCAAGCGGAGTGCTGCGAAACTTGTCCTCGAGCGATTAGGATATACTTGGCCAGATATCTTGGATGCCACCTCCCCGGTGGCGAGCCCCACCTCTGCCGATACCCTCGACTACGAGATTATCACCATCGAGTGCGAGCATTCCATTACAATAGGTCTCTTTGTCCTAATCATACATGTAGCGGCAAAGTATATCTCTCCCTTCTGACTCCAAGGGCTACACCCTCTCCCTTGCAGGTACATGCACTCAATGTTCTCACATATACCTTTTCTATTTTCTCTTTGCCACCATCACGACCACCACCCACGCCTACTTCTTCGGTGCCCAATACGTCGTCCGTTCCTCCGCAAGTGAACGACCTCCTCCGAGATCTTGGCCTTCCGCCTCTGCGAGCAGTGCCAAATGCCAACGTCGATACCACCGTTCAGCCGGACGTCGCAGGAGCGCCTGCCATCCCAGAGCATGCCGAGGGAAATCTTATTAGAGAGATACCCGTGCGCGCCCTCCTCGCTCCCTTGTTGATGGTCGCCTTTCGAACGGTGCTCCTCCTATATTTCTTTTCCCCCACACGGAAGCCCCTACTTGGAGTGTGCCTTATTGCATGGATCATTTACGAGATGTGGACCCATGTTCGCATCGTCTTCCTACGACCATTAGATAGGGCTGGCGACAACGGGGCGGGTCTCGGTGTGAACGGTGCGCAGGCCGGAGGAGCGGCTGATGTTGCTCCTGTTGCTCCCGCAGCTCAAGACAACGATCGTGCTGGAGACCGCAACCCTCCGCGACCAGGAGGTCGCGTTCCGAATACTGAGCCGACTCGCGACGCTCAGCAAGTGCAAGGACCTCCAATACCGAGGCAATCGAATGGGATCATAGATAGCCTTGCCCTTGGAAACGTCCATTACGAAAACAAACTACTTTGGCCCCTGCAACAACCCACGACAACTCCTGAACCCCCACGTTTCCTTCACAAACTGATGTCCTTCCTCTCTCTGCTTGTGGTTACCTTACACCCAGAGGTGTATAATCGGAGAAGGGTTGCGCTTCGTCAGCGGGAAGGTCGGTTGCGTACGGAAATGAACGCCATAGAGCGGGGTGTGGAAGCGAGAAACAGTGAGGTGTCGAGCGAGGAAGAGCAAAGGAAGTATGCGTTTAGACAACAGCTTCAGACTCAACACGCTCAACGGGCGGTATGGGTTAAGCGGTACGTTGAGCGCGTTAGGCAAGATGATTGGATAGAGGAGTAGATGAGTATCTATCACCTTCATTTGTGCACCCCTCGCGGTATTTATGATGAAGTCTGTCCATGTTTCTTGGTTACTCGCGATTCAACTGCAATGAATTAGTCAGAGCATGTGGAGAACGGTGCATGTAAACATTGTCATTCGCTTTCATCGTCATCGTCCTCATCCTCGTCGGCGTATTCATTTAATGGAGGCCCACTCCCATCGGATTCATTGCCATCGCCAAATTCACCTACACCCTCGCTCTCATCCTCGTCCTTATCCTCGCCATCCTCGCTTTCTCCTCCTAACTCGATGTCTTCTACACTACCTTCTTCGTCCCCACTCTCTATTAGGGGTTCTACGTTCATCTGATCCTCTTCTTCTTCGCTTTCTCCTTCCACGTATCGAGTTGGCCGCCGGGCATTGTTTGGATGGGCAGGAGTGCTTTTCGATGCCAATGACGCAGGAGCCGAGGAAGATCGCATTTCAATTTGGGACAACACCGTATCGAGTTTTCCGTTCAGGGACAACAAACTTTCATGTAGTGCCAATCGCGTTGTCAGTGTAGCATGAAGACCTGCCAGTCTGGCGACCAGGTCTGGCATCTGGAATTGGTGAGAATTTAAAGAGAGGACGAACGATTCAAAACACACTGTCATGAGATGACCGCTGTGTACAGTGAGCGTCGTTTTTATCCAAGTGATTAGAACTGTGCCTCGCTGTGAACTAGCACCTCCGCCACCTCCCTTCATATTCGCAGCTCTTGCACCTCTTCCTAGCCTCTCCATGCAAGCTAAGAGAAGTGGTAGTGAAAGTTGAGGAGGCAGCCGTCTCACGGTATTTCGAATGAGTACGGTGTCAGAGTGTGCTAAACATGTCTCCAAAAGCCGTGAATCAGACGAATGTAGTGCTTGTATGAGTGTCCGTGTAAGCGAATGCGCAGGTACGACATTGAGGGAATCTGGTTGTCTATCGGTTTTTGAAGATACGCCCAACTGTTCGTCGTTGCCCGATTCTGAGCCCTTGTTCTCGGCGTCAGCGCCATTCAGGGCTGACAACCTCTGTCCAAGACTCAGTTCAGCAAGGTCGGCATCGAGAGTTCCCTCTACTTCGCGAGCTGCGAGATCTTCGAGGGCTTGATCGTGTCCGAGTTCCGTGCCAGAGTGTATGGCCAATGTTGAGGACTCGGTATAACGAGCGTTTTTGGGTGCGATCTGAAACTATAAGACACTTGATGGTGGTCCTAGTATTCCGGTGTACTCACCGCAGGTGTGGAGTGTTTTTCTACCAGTATTTCGTCGGAAGGCGGGGGGAGGTTAGTCTTCCGTGCGGATGATTTTGTACGCGGCTTTTTCGACCTCGGTGCAGAGTCCATTGTGTGGACCAATCCGCCTGGCCGACATTCTCAAAAAAAGGGCCTTGACGAGGATGAGTCCACGCTTACCTTGAGTCAGTTCCAGTGTCACTGGAAACAATATGTAAAACTGTTTTGATGGTCTTGCCTGATCGGTGAGTTTGCCATCCAGTGGTGTATATCTTCCACGCTGTTCCACGGTTCCTCCAACAGTCCCGCCGATCTCTTTTCCATTCCTATCTTCCTCTACAGTGCTCAAAGTCACCCGCTCGCCTTCTCGGCGGTGTCATTTCACATAATTTGCAGTAGTTTCGCAAGTCGGTAACTACTCTCAGCATGAACTACATCCAGGTGAGCATGGCTTATCGTCTCGCCATGCTTTCGTACTGACATAGACTAGCTAGAGAAACTGGGTATGGACTCCATCTTTGATTCCGATGATGGTTCCGTTCACTGAACCCGGCACAGGTGAGGGCACATACGCGACGGTGTACAAGGTATCGTGCCCGCTCCCGCCCTTGAAGCCTCTTCTCACCGCGTTTGGCATAGGGACGCTCCAGGACCACCAATGAAATTGTCGCTTTGAAGGAGATCCACCTGGACGCAGAGGAAGGCACGCCATCGACTGCTATCCGGGAGATCTCCCTTATGAAGGAGTTAAAACACGTCAACATCGTGCGCCTTCACGATGTTATACACACAGAGACCAAACTCGTTCTTATATTCGAGTACTGTGACCAAGATCTTAAGAAGTATATGGATCAACACGGCGACCGCGGCGCTCTCGAACCCGCGACGGTTCGAAGCTTCATGTATCAACTCCTGAAGGGCACCTCTTTCTGCCACGAGAATCGTGTCTTGCACCGTGACCTCAAGCCCCAAAATCTTCTTATCAATCGCAAAGGGGAACTCAAGCTGGGCGACTTTGGATTGGCACGGGCTTTTGGAGTCCCTGTCAACACCTTCTCAAACGAGGCATGTACCGGAAATTTTGCACCTCAGATTTTCTTTCGAACTCCAAATTTAGGTTGTTACGCTGTGGTACCGCGCTCCCGACGTGCTCTTGGGCTCTCGGACGTATAATACTTCCATCGATGTTTGGTCGTGCGGTTGTATCTTTGCAGAGATGATCTCGGGTGTGCCTCTTTTCCGTGGCCGCGACAACCAAGATCAGCTGCTCCACATCATGCGGATCATAGGCACCCCGGACGACCGTGTGCTGAGGAAGATAGCCACCGATTCTGTATGCGGTCGATACCCTATGTTTCTATTGTCACCTCACCGTCTCTACAGCCAGAAATTACTATCAAGCAATACCCGAAATACCCCAAACTTTCCTTTCAGCAAGTCCTCCCTAAAGCGCCGCCTCAGGGTACGTCTTCTGCTTCGAACGAAAGGCTCCCCGGTTGACTCGATCTTGGTAGCGATCGACCTACTTGAGCGTCTGCTCCAGTTTGATCCCAGCAAGAGAATCACCGCTACAGAGGCATTATCGCACCCCTATTTTACATCTACAGCCAGCCCTGCATATGGCCCATCTCCGACACCTGGATCGATGCCACCCCCTCAATTTAACTTTCCCCATCCTCACCCGCATGCCCACCATCAGCCGCAGCCGCAAGTTCAGCAGCAACCACAGCAACCACAACAAATAATAGTTCAGCAGCCAGGACAACAACACGTTCCTCAACAACCAGGGTACCCTCCTCACCCGCCGTCGATGTTTGTCGCACAGGACGCTGCGCGTATGCAGGCTCAGGTGCAAGCGCAAGCGATGGCACAGGCCCAAGCGCAAGTTGCCCATGCGCACGCTCAGGCTTCGCACGTCAGCCAGCAGGGCTACGGAGCCGGGTACCCGGCACAGTATCAGCATCCCAGATGACCTCTACTTTGGTTTTATGGTAAAATTTCTCGTTCGTGCACGTCGTTTTACTTCTTCTGTACTGTTTCCAATGAGTCGATGTGTTATTGTGTAGGGTGTTGCAACGTGGGAGTGTTGTACCTCTGCAACTCCCATACATAAGAACAAAGGCAATCGCAGCACACCTTCGTCCTCGCTGTCCACGACGATGTCGACCTTTGATTCACTCGTGGCCGACTTGACTCGCGATGTGCATCGTGCACAACCGAAAGATGCTCTCCAGTTCTGCGCCAATTGGTTTCAGTCGCGCTTGGAAGAGCAGCGTACACGTACGCGCGACGCGCTAAATACTCACCGTGGCCTCTCGTCCATACAGGAGCAGCTCCCTGCCGATTTCTATCTCGACACTCCTGTTAATATCGTCCCCCGTAACGCAACCCCGACACCCGTTTCCCCGTTCTCAAACGTCGCTTCCCAACGTCGCGTATCTTCGTTCCACACCACCTTCTCCCACAGCCCTTTTGGCACGCTCAATGTCCCCGGGAATGCATTGCTCTCCATTGATTCCAATGGTATTAGCAATGGCATGGGACCACCCACCTTTACGCTTGACGGCCGCGAACTTCCTCCCACTTCTCCGCTCTCTGCCGATCCATCCAACTCTTTTGCGCGATATGATGCTACATCCACACCCACCATGTCCAGCTCTCTCTCGTTGGGTCCGAGTGACTACCTACAGGCCCCCTCAGCCACTATCTTGGCGCGTCGTACGTCTGTTAGCGCAGAGCCGATTGCTGTGGACAGTGGCCACGATGATCCTCTACCTATTTACCCCAAGACACCTGACCAACTCCGCCGTATCAAAGCCTCCATTGCAAACAATTTCATATTTCGTGACCTTGACGAAGAACAAGGAACCGGTGTGCTGAATGCCATGCAGGAGCGCCACGTGAGCAAAGATGAAGTGGTCATTCGACAGGGCGATGTAGGAGAATACTTCTACGTTGTCGAATCTGGACTTTTCTATTGTTACATTCATCCCGAACCCTTACCGCCTACATGGCTTACGGACAACCCGTCCTCCACCATGTCATCCCAAACCGACAAGTTCCTGCAGCCTGGTTATCATCCTGTTTACGGACGCAAGGTCATGGAGTGCAAGCCGGGGAACTCGTTCGGGGAGCTTGCCCTGATGTATGGACACCCTCGTGCAGCGACCGTACAAGCTATGGAGCCGTCGACCGTGTGGGCACTGGATCGTATCACGTTCCGGACGATCATTTTGAAGGCTGCTCACAGGCGACGGACAATGTACGAGCACTTTTTATCTACAGTCCCACTGCTCTCCTCCCTTGAGCCGGGGGAAAGAAGCAAGATCGCGGATGCACTTGTGAGCAGAGTGTACCCTGATGGAGAGGCAGTTGTCAGCCAAGGCGAGATGGGAGATACCTTTTTCTTCGTCGAGGAGGGCGAAGCCATTGTCACCAAAAAACAGCGATGCGAGGAAGACGAGTGGCGCGAGATCACTGTCGGTCACCTCAAGAAAGGAGATTACTTTGGAGGTAAGCTAACAATAGTGCACTGCGTGTATATCGAAGCTGACGGTGTGTGACAGAGCTATCTTTGCTCCGACTCGCACCAAGAGCTGCGACGGTGAGTGCAGTGCACCGGACTGACCAGCGTCAACCCAAGCTCAAAGTTGCGGCACTGGATGCGCCGTCCTTTACGCGTCTCCTCGGACCGTTGAGGGAGATTATGGAGAGAACGGCTGGAGAGAGCTATGGCTTGGCGACGAGGTCCGGTCGCTGAGACGCAGGGCGGTTTCTTTGTGATTTGGGTTGACATTTTGTAGTCATCTGGTTTGTACCTAAGTTGCTTGGGTTGTATTATTGTATGACAGGTGCTGTCGCGATGCCAACATGACAAGTCACCAGACGTGGAGTGGGAGAGCATTCCACACCACAACGACTCGGATTCAAGCAGTTTATTTTTCCCTTTCTCTTCTCCCCATTCCCTTCACCAACTTTGCCTGGTGCCTGTTCACGTTCATGCACCGACGACCATTCCATTTGGCGTCGCTAAGTCGTGTTTAAGACATTCTATCGGATTAGCTTGCAAGTCACTCTTTTCTCGCTCCTTAAGTAACGACGTGGTTATGGACCCGTACCGTGGTTTCCACCGTCGTTTTCTCAGTAAAAGGCAGGGTCTTGGCGGAGGTGAGTGCTTCGCGCCAATTTCCGTGTTCGTCCTCAGTGTATCCTCCAAATGTATAGTCCTGGGAGGTTCTGTGTGAGTCCCTACCTTGAATAGTTACACCAACTCTCATTTCCCTTCAGTCCTCCTGGCTCGACATCGAGCACCGCGAAACAGGTTACAACAACCTCTGCAGCCTCACAGAACCCAGGGAACCTTGGCGCAATACTCACCAGTCTCGTCGGCGATGTTCCGACCCTCATCTTGCCATCGTCGGGACATTCATCTTCTAGTTCGACTGGCTCGACAACCGCCTCAGCTTCTTCAGTACAGACAACTACCTCGTAAGTCTCTCACAAGTTTCGTATGATCTCCGACTCAGACTATCAGGACATCATCAACGACCTCCACCAGCACATCGACCACGTCGACCACTCCTACACCGACACCTACTCCGACACCATCGGCCTCGGATATTGTCTATACCTCCTCTGACGGTACTAACATCGTCTATGTCACTAGCACACTGCCCGCTGCGTCTGCGACAGCTGCTCCCCCCACTTCATTCTTGCAGGATCCTTCCTTGGAGGCTGGCGTCTTTACCCTTGTCGGTATCGTTGTTCTCATCATCGTTTTCATCGTCATCACGTGGATCCTTCGCAAACGTCGCCGTGATCGTCTTGAAAGAGATCTTGCTGCCGCAGTCACCTTTGACCCCGTGACGGACCATTTTGAACGCCAAGAAAACTCGATTGAGAAGCACCGACTGAGCGAAAGCTCCTCGGGTCACGGTCATGGTCATGGTTATTGTATGCAGCCAGCATATGCTCCTCAGCAAGAGTATCATGGTCCCATGGGCTATGGACAATACCCTGCGGCTGCGTATCACGCTTCTTCAAACCCTACCCCATACCAGGCACCATCTCCTACCACCCCGCAACCCGCTGCACAAGGCGGTGCGAATCTCACGCGCAAGTTCTCTGATCGCAAGCCCGTGCCTCCTCTCCTACCCAATCCTCCCTACGATCCTTCCAACACCCATGTTTCTATTCCCCCACAGTTTTATCAACAGTAAGCTTGTGGGCGTTTCGGCCGCTCGGTGCTGGACACGAGAGCGGTTTCGCGAGATGTCTTGAGTGAGCCACATAATCTTGCCACTTTGAAGCATCTTCTGACAACGTTGAAAAGGGTGTTGTCCGCGACACTCGAAATTTCCTACCCATATACCCCCTTTACCGAAGTCGGTGTTGATACTAGTCATAATCCCACGTATCACCGATAATCCGTCTTGCTGACCGAGATGTTGCTTTCTTTTTCCTTTTGATTTATTGATTATTTTTTAGAAACTAAAGAACCGCTTCCGCGCGGTTCTAGCGTCTTGTGCTAATTTGCTGTGCCTGTCAGCGACGCGGTTTGGTTTCAACATTATTTGTTCGTGTCACATAGCAATTATATGACATGTTACGGTATGAATAACTGCGCTTGCCTCGTTTCACTCTCTGGCAGTTCACTGGCAATCACATTTATGGCCCTCGCGATCCTCAGTAAGGGTCCCGCAGTGAGGTTGGTCTCGGAGGGCGACCGTTCGTCACTCGATCAACCCACAATATTCTCTGGATCAACGTTTCAACCTAAGGGCAACCGGTAAACCCTAAAGTCAATCTTAAGCGTGGCTGAAGTTCAAAATTGATGGGCCACACAGAACCAACCCTGGATCCTTGCCCCGTAATGAGTCCTCTTAAATAGCCGCATCCATCCGTTATGACCTCGTCGATCTCATCGTTCCCTTCCCTTTCCCTCTCCCTAGCGGGTTCTACTCTTTCTCTGAAACAATGGCAACCTTGGATTCAACGTATGCCCCCCCCCCTTCCCCTCGGCCCGTCATTGATCATTCGTCCCAGTATGGGTGCATACTTGATTGGGGTCGTCGTCGCATCGATGTGAGTATACGGCACATCATGTATCCACCAGCCGTCGCACTCATGATCTCCCATAGCCTGTATGGATGTGTGTGCCACTGATACATTTTTATTTCCACCATATTGAACTAGCATACGCCAGGCACCTGCGTTCAGACATGGTACTACTATATTCACTATCCTTCGGACCTGTGGTACATCAAGCTTCTCGTCAGTTCACCTCAATTTCTCTCGGCCTCGTCCCAATCTTGCGTTACAGGTCGCTTGCATTTTTGTGTCAGACACTGGCCACCAGGCCCTGATTACGCACTTGGGTAAGTACAGTCCCCCCACTGGTGTTTGTGTTTTCATCCATCCTAGTCTACACGTATCTCGTCACTTACTTCGGAGATTGGGCAGAGCTCGATAAAGTTGTCCCGTGAGTGGGTTCCCGTTCACAAAATATTTGTGCTCATTCCCCTCCAGGAGTCTGGTCGTAAGTGATGGTTTTCCTTCGCTAACAGTCATTGACCCGTTACATAATCTAGATCGAGATTTACTTCAATGTATGCGACTCGTTCGGCTTCACTGCTTTTCCCTGACTCACTATGCAAACTAGGGATTCACTGCACTCGTCGTTCAGAGCTTCCTGGCGATGCGCGTTTACAGGCGTACGTTCCTACCCTTCGTTGACTGAGTACTGCCACTGAATCTCCTCACAGTCAGCTGTAGGAATTTGTTTGTCACCGGCGTAGATGTGGGTTATGTGTTGCTTGTCGTTGGCGTAGCTGTGAGTTATGTGTTGTTCGGGACACGCAATTTGATTTCTTAGTCTTTTTTCCATAGATGGTATTGGTTCTTCTTGAATGGAGCAAGTTACATTCTTGCGAGCTCACTCTCCCACACTTACAACGTTCTATCATTAGTTCTAAGCCTCGGTGGGTGACTCGGTTTTGTACGTAAACGTCATTGACATCAGCGATACCACGTAGTTTTCTGTATCAAGGCGTATGTTTTATTTCATGTTCTCTTCCCATCAGCGTTTCGTTTATGCATGCTTAGTATTAATCTGAAAACGTATACAGAGATGGCTGCCATCAACGTAAATGAGTACATCCAGTCCTATGAGCAGTCCGCTGACGTTGCATGCAGTATATTTCGATGTCGATCAATGCGACCGCTTGCGCAGCCGACATCCTCATAACCGTATCCCTCTGTTATCTATTGCAGAAATCGCGAACTGGCTTCCGGAGGTGAGTATTCTCACACATTCGCTCGCTAGGCATTTTGAATATATTGTCGTCAGATCTGACATAACGATCAACAAATTGGTAAGTGACCATATCAATGGACTCGCTTTCGGTGAAAGACGAGCGTGCCTAGATCATGTTCAGCATTAACACCGGTCTTTTGACAAGGTCAGTTTCGTAATTGACAGAGGCGCAGATCGCTGACAGTATGATAGTCTCGATGCTGTCGCATCGCTAATATCCGTAAGCCATGTCTCGTGTCTTGTGCGATTGCTCGTTTCTGATCATGTCATAGATTTATTTGTGGCCACGCATGTTCGTCTGCGTCGCATTCTACTTCAGTATTGGTCGACGTACGTCTGGCGTCGGGAGCGAACAAATTACTATTAATGTGTTGTTTTTCACAGTGTACTGCAACTCCCTCCTCGCCACGCTGAACGCGCGCAAAAAATTGAGGGGTGGCGAGACTCATTACGAAGATATATCACTTTCAAATCTTCAAGTTACGCAAGTAACGACACACCCCAGTTTCCTTGGAACAACATCGAAGGCAAGTTTCTTGAGAAATGGCGTGGGGCATGGTCTCATATCTCATCAGCGCGCGCCAGATAATATTTCCGTCGGGATCGACACTACAGAAGAGTACACGCGGGACGAGGTGAGAAGTGTGTGTAACAGCCCGCTTTTGCTTGACTGACGTGGTGGCCAGCAGTACTCTTTGTCTAGTGGTGAACCGAAGAATCTCGAGGTTGTTTGAGCTCACTTGCAGGATATGGGGCCGAAGGATTAGGATATGCTTGGCTGGCTTCCTTATATACGTCAAGTATCATCCCTTTGTTCCAGTCTGGGTTCGGTCTTACGGTCTACATACTCGCGGAGGCCTGAATAAAACCTACAGCACACTCATAGATAGCGAGTAGAAACAAATAGTTGCCTACGAGAACGAGCTCTAGCGGACGCACAACCCTCGTGCGTCAAGTCAATACTCTGATGACCAGCCCGTCTATGAGATCAATCTGTCGAGTTTGTCCTCAGACGACCTGGTCAGCAGACTATCAAGTAAAGTCAGGGTTCTAGCTCAAGTCATACCAAGTCTACTACATGTGCCCTGTCGATTTCTTGTCTTGCCCACGTTCTCGTCGCTCTAAGTACCCCACCAATCAAGTAACGCCCAGTGTCGCCGCACATGTGCATATCATGGTGATCATGCCTGTTGTAAACCGGGGAGCATCCGTCGCCGGATAGAAGAGTAGGGGCCACCAAGCATTCACCGCATTGTTCCACACGCTAGGCGAAAGCACAGATAAGCAACCAAGCGGGCAAACGGGAGAAGATCCCTACTTCATGGATGCCAGAACGATCGCGCGTTCTTGGTCGTCGTCAGCGCATATCTGGTTGGCCCAACTGCACGGAGTGAGTAATGAGCGCTGAGGACTTGTGAACGCTCACTAACGCAAACGTCGTCGCTTGACCGGAATACGCAGCACCCGCAATATCTGTCGACAGCAGGATTAGTGAATTTGTGGAGAAAAGACACGCCCCACGCAAAAAAAATTTAAGGCCTGCGGGGCTGCTCCACACTAAGATGCAGAAGGCAGCAGTCGTGCAACAAAAGGCCATGTACACGAGGACCGGCCATCGCGCGTGGGTATAGTCTGTCCAAGTAACACAGACGAGAGTGGACATGATTCCAAAGGCTGTCACGCCCGATGGGTAATAATCTGCGCAGTGTTAGCTAACCACGGGTCTCGCTGCTGACTGCCAGCTTGTTCAACTGAGTATCCTCCGATGGCAGAGAGCCATTGACCCATCAAGTTGTTCGAGCCAAAACTCTCTGTCCCGCCGGAGATGGCAAACTGTTACCAAACAGGTTGTCAGGTGTAGTGGACTTGATGTTCATGAGAGCCGACCAAGAGACTACATCCATACCAGCGCCAGCGGGTGAGAACTCGCTGGACGCCGAATGACATCATGATCGGGTTTTAAACGATCATATGACAGGTGGCGCTCCTGATTGGTCAAGTGTTCGGTCAAACCAGACTTTAAGCCATCAACCCGACAGACCAACCTCTTCGGTAAGATAGAATGCCGATGCCGTTGCGAGAAAGTGTGGAAAGACAAGAAAGCCGTAGAGAGCTATCGGCAAAGTGATCACGGCGTCGGTAATGAAACTATCAGGTGGTTAGTGGTGCGCTATCGGCAGACTCGGAGGAAGAGATACTGCGTACAGCCATCTCCAACCGCTCCTACCGGCAATACCACCGAGATACCTACAGGAGCCTCTGCATAAGATTGTCGTCATTATGGATAGAGGATGCTTACTGATAGACAGCCGCTTAGAGAACGCCGGAGAAGCTAGATGGATTAGTCTTGGTCTGGATATCGACCGAGAACTTACAGTGTCCCAGCCAAGCCAAAGCTAGTGAATATTCCCGAACGTCTGCCTAGTTCTTCGGCTTTGTGCCAGCTATTGAATAGGGCAACTGCAGTGCTCTGAGTGGAGGAAAGGGACGTACGAGCCGAGGACATTATGGGTACCGACAAAGGTAGAGGCTTCTGATATACCTTGTAAAAATCTGATTGCGTACAGCTATTGAGATAGTGGTGAGCATGGGGACTTGTGGGCAGAAGAAGGCGAACCTGTTGAACGTTTTGTACCACGCTGGAACTGGATTACAGTGATCGGAGGGACGGATAGGTCAAGACGATGAGGGGTCGTACCAGAGGGTGAGGACGCCCCAGATTATTTGCATAGGTGGAAACCAGATTCGGGGTGGGACAAGTTGGAGCACCAGGTTGTCTAAACGACAGGCAGATGTCAAGGAGAACGAGGGAAAGAATGAAAGTGAGGTACTTGGCATCATTCCTATGATATAATATCCGCAGGTAAACATGGTATTGATTATCCGGAACGAGATGTGACAAAGTTATGGGAGCGTGAACAGAAGGTTCCAGACATTGAATTTGTTTCCTAGCATGTTAAGGTCTTGCTTCATTCCGGAGACATATGCATTGTTTACGTTGGAACTGTCAAGATCTGAAGGGACGATGGAGAGGCAATAGGTAGGAAAGAGAACGTACAGTTTGTAAAGCACTGAGAAGGCCGTTGGGTAGGTCTGGACTGGAGACGCTGGAGACTGCTCGCACCATGAGACAACAATATGATAGAATAAAGCAGTCTATTTTGAGGACAAGTTTACGCTCTTAAGCTTGTTTTGATGCGGACATGGCCATTACTACTTACTGTAAAAGGCAAGGTCGCCTGCTCGGCAAGACTCAGAACGAAGTTCGAATTTCGAAATTCTGTTGCTGTCAATGTCATTGCGCTGTGGGGGTGCATTACATGGCAACTCAATGGGTTGGCAGTCCAAATCCGACTAAGTTAATGTTTATTCTGGCCCTTCGGCCAACCCTGGACCCACTGGGCGACTCGGTTTCAGGTGTATGATAGCACCGTAGGACAGCGAGAGCAGTGCAAGATGAATATTGTTTGGTTCCAATCCAGCCACAACGAACCATATCATGCCAGTGGTATTTCCGTGTTCCGCTGAAAACGTTGATGACACAAGTTTTCTTTTAGACCTCCCAGTGGTACTGTGGTAGGGTCCAGGAATTCAGGACATACTTAGACCGGGTAAGGCCCATCGGTGAACTGGATATAAATGGTACCAGTTTGAAACCATTGGCCAAGAAATCGAGCCTTAATTTCCTTTTTGGCCAGTCGTCCTCCAATCACAACTCGCCATTGGCCTCGGTTGCTTGGTAGAGCCGGTTAAGCAATAACGTTATAAACCGTCCTCCTGATCATCGAGCCATTCCATCGGCTATTCAGGGACATAGGCAAGACCCTGGACTAGTTACCGAAAACAAAAGTTGAACTCAACTGAATTGCGAAGCAGCTTCGAAATGTTGAAGTTCGATTACCAGGCGAGTCATAGGACTCGGCTAACCCGAACCGCTCCAATGATTGATTAGTAGGATTTTGCCGAGGCTCAGATCTGAAATAGAGAGAGGTGAGTTTGCTGATCAGTGACTGTGGATACCCTGATCATGCCAGTTGACTCCTTTCGACGAGTGCGGTCGTTTTCAATGTCGCGCGCGCAAAAAGTGTCAAATGCAACCCTCACTGGCGGTACTATTCTTCATCAACCCTTAACTTAGGGTAAGCCCTAAGGCCTTGAATCTTAAGTGTGCCGGTGAAGTTTAAGACCGATCGGTTCCTGTGACACAGAGCCAACCCGAATTCATCCTTGCCCTGTGATACCTCCTCTTAAATAGTTCCATCCATCCATGACTCGGATCTCAACGGTCGCATCGTTCCCCCCTTTCCCTCTCCCCAGCCGTTCCACTTTTTCTCTCTGACAATGGCAGTCTTGGATTCAACGTATGCCCCCCCTTCCCCTCGGCCCGTCATTGATCACTCATTCCAGTATGGGTGCATACTTGATTGGGGTCATCATTGCATCGGCGTGAGTATATGACACGTTATGTATCCACCGACCATCGCACTCATGATCTCCCATAGCCTGTACGGATGTGTGTGTCACTGATACATTTTCATTTCTACCCTATTAAACTATCATATGCCAGGCACCTGCGTTCAGACATGGTACTACTATACTCACTATCCTTCGGACCGGTGGTATATCAAGCTTCTCGTCAGTTCAAGCAAATTTCTCTCGGCCTCGTCCCAATCTTGCGTTACAGGTCGCTTGCATTTTTGTGTCAGACACTGGCCACCAGGCCCTGATTACGCACTTGGGTAAGTACAATCACTACCCACCGGTGTTTGTGTTTTCATCTATCCCTAGTCTACACGTATCTCGTCACTTACTTCGGAGATTGGGCAAAGCTCAATGACGTTGCCTTGTGAGTGGGTTCCCGTTCACAAAATATTTGTGCTCATTCCCCTCCAAGAGTCTGGTCGTAAGCGATGGTTTTCCTTTGCTAACAGTCATTGACCCGCTACATAATCGAGATCGAGGTTTTCTTCAATGTATGTGATTCATTCGGGATTGCTTTTCCCTATCTCACATGCATAATAGGGATTCACTGCACTCGTCGTTCAGTGCTTCCTGGCGATGCGCGTTTACAGGCGTACGTTCCTACCCTTCACTGACTGAGTTCTGTCATTGAATCTCCTCGCAGTCAGCGACAAGAATTTGTTTGTCATTTGCTTAGTTGTGAGTTATGTGTTGTTCGGGACATGCAATTTGATTTCTTAGTCTTTTTTCCATAGTTATAGTTGGTATTGGTTCTTCTTGAATGGAGCGAGTTACATGCTTGCGAGCTTACTCTCCCCACACTTACACCGCTTTATCTACAGTTCTAACCCTCGGTGGGTGACTTGGCTTTGTCCGTAAACGGAGTCATTGACACCAACGACATCACGTAGTCTTCAGTATCCAGGCGTATGTTTTTATTTCACATTCTCTCCTCATCAGCGTTTCGCTCATACATGCTCAGTACCAATCTCACAATGTATGCAGAGTTTGCTACCATCAACGTAAATGGAGTAAACCCAGTCCTATGAGCAGTCCCCTGACATTGTATGCAGGCTATTTCGATGTCGATCAATGTAGCCGCCACCGCGGGGGACGTTTTCATAACCATATGTCTCTGTTATCTATTGCAGAAATCGCGAACTGGCTTCCGGAGGTGAGTATTCCCACACATTCGCTCACTGCGCATTCTGAATATATTGTCGTCTGATCTGACATAACGATCAACAAGTTGGTAAGTGACCATATCAATGGACTCGCTTTCGGTGAAAGACGAGCGTGCCTAGATCATGTTCAGCATTAACACCGGTCTTTTGACAAGGTCAGTTTCGTAATTGACAGAGGCGCAGATCGCTGACAGTGTGACAGTCTCGATGCTATTGCATCGCTGATATCCGTAAGCCATGTCTCGTGTCTCGTGCGATTGCTCGTTTCTGATCATGTCATAGATTGCTGTGTGGCCACACACGTTCATCTATATCGCATTCTACTTCAATATTGGCCGACGTACGTCCTGCGTGGGGAGCGAGTAAATTATTATTAATGAATTGTTCCACAGTATACTGCAACTCCCTCCTCGCCACGCTGAACACGCGCGAAGGATTGAGGTGGGGCGGGACTCATCACGAGGATAGATCACTCTCAATTTGTCAAGCTACGCAACAAAAGACAAACCACAGTTTCCTTGGAACAACATCGAAGGTAAGTTTCTTGAGAAATGGCGTAGGACATGGTCTCATTGTCTCATCAGCGTGCGCCAAACAATATGTCGGTCAGGATCGACGCTACAGAAGAGTACATAGGGGACGAGGTGAGCAGTGTGTAACAGCCCGCTCTTTGCTTGACTGACGTGGTGACCAGCAGTACCCATCGTCGAGTGGTGAACTGAAGTTGTTTGAGCTCGCTTGATATGGGACCGAAGGATTAAAATGTACTTGGGAGCCGCTTGTTCGATGTTTGCCACCCCAGGCTCTTTTTTCTTCGGTTGTTTTGGTTGACTACTGTTTTTGGTCAGTCATGCATTCATGACTTGTAATGCCAACCTCGCACACGTGCATATCATGGTGGTCATGCTTTGCAGTCGTAAGACGGGGAACATCTGTCGCCGGATAAAAAAGTAGGGGCTACCAAGCATTCACCGCATTGTTCCACATGCTGGGCGAAAGCACAGGGTAAGCAACCGAGCGGACAAACGGGAGACGATCGCCTACTTCATGGATGGGCCAGAACGATCGCGCGCGCGCGTCATCGGCGCATATTTGGCCCAACTGCGTGGAGTGAGTAATAATAATTAATGAGCTCTGAGGACTTGCGACTTGTGAATGCTCACTGACGTAAACGTCGTCACTTGTCCAGAATACGGCGCACGCAAGTTGTAATGGACATGATACTCATGAGAGCTGACCAAGCTTTGCCGAATGACATCGTCACGGTGATCGGGTTTTAAGCGATCGTATGACAGGAGGTGCGCCTGTAATCAGCCTGGCTGACCAACCCCGGCGGTAAGATAGAATGCCGTTGTTGCCGGGGGAAAGACAAAGCCGCACCAGAGGGCTATCGGCAAGGTGATCACGCCGTCGATAATGAAGCTATCATCGTTACGGGTGCGCTCCGCGGAGGAAGACCTGTGGGCGGAAGCTGTTGAACATTCTGTACTGAATCATTCACGGTGATCGAGACGAGGACGAGCTTGCTGTAAAAGGCAAGTCTGAAACGATGCTGACGTCATTGCGCTGTGTCAGATCTGTATCCTAATCATGGCTCCTCTCCATCGCAAAACCTTCATAAGCAGTCCCGGTAACCACCGCTTCACCGCCCTCTCTCGCTTCCCCATGAGACCCTCCGCAGCGGCGCTCGCCCTTCTCCCCCTCCTCCTCCTTGTGCCCCTATCCACACATGCCTCCCCTGCTCCATCCACCGTCATTCACGTCCGCGACGATTCACATATGCACATGCACTCTAATCATCCCATGTCCGAAATCAACGAGACTGAGATCCTCCAGTGGCATCTTCCCACTCCTCCATCTTACTGGTCCATAGACATAGAGGATCGCGATCCCAACATTGCACGTTACCCTGCCCTTATCGCACTGCATGCTCTCTTCATGTCCCTCGCCTTTTTCGTAGCACTTCCAGTCGGTATGCTTTTTCCTTTTTTCCCTCCCCTAATTCACCTCCCTCACATATCCAGGAATCGCTCTTCGCTCCGCCAAGCATTCCTACCATGGCTTGGCCGTGGTCTCATTCTACGCCCTCTCGGCCCTTGGCTGTGCTACTAGCAGCCTGTACAGAAAACTTACACCTGATATGTAAGCCATTTGTGCCGTAACCCACTATGTACCACTCATTAACCCTTTTCTCCAGGTATGAAGGCTCAACCCATTCTACCCACGGTTACCTGGTTTTGCTTCTCAGCCTTGCTTTATCCGCGGTCGATATTGTCGCATTCTTCATTCGTCTCTATGCTTTCTGCACTGCGCCTTCCAAATTCACCTTGAGGCAGTTCTGGCGTTCAGTGGTATTGGGCCACCAAGACTCGCACCCCTCTCCATCAGAGTACTCAGGCCTCGTTTCGGAAGACCCTGAAGAGTACGATGACATCAAACTAACGTCCTTCCACGGACATCGCCGTTCCTCCCTGTCCGAGCACATCGTTTTTGACACCGACTCTTCCCGATCTTCAAGGCATTCCGACGACACCCTTCGTGATGTTATAGACACCCCCATCCCTCTTCCTAAACGACCTTTACTCCGCCGCATCTCACAGGCCGCATACGCCACCCTCGAGAGGTTCCTTGTATTTGCTGCATTTGGGATGGTCCTGTCCGGTGTTGTCATCTACACGGGTGGCTGTCGCGATAGCTATATCAACGGGTGTCTCGCCCATCTCATCAGTAAGAAAAGAGAGCCAATGATTCTGTAACGCCACCCTGACTATCTCTATGCCAGAGGGTGGAATATTCTGGTGCTATGGGTTATTCACATTCGCTCGCTTCTTGGGCTCACACTCGGAGATGGGTTGGGCATGGAATGTTTCGCCAATCGGAAATACCATCTCGGCAGAATTTGTGGAATCCACCATCATTTTCCTCTATGGCGTTACAAACACCTGGATGGAGAGGTTTGGGGCGAAACCGGGAGATCCTTACACAACGAAGCAGGTACAGCATATCAGTATTGCGGTACGTAGAATCGCCACGTGCTCTCTGCTCTGTCCGACATCCACTGTCTCAAGGTCATGTTTTGGTTTGCTGGTCTCGTAGGGATGGGAATGGAGTCTAGGCGTGTACGACGTTGGCTGGCTGCTTCCGCAACGGCTGCCCTAGGATCATCACGGCCTACCAACATTGCTGAGCCACCCAGCTACAGATCCAGTTTCAATCCTTTCCCGGCCCTTGTTATTGGTGTCACAGGCGCTGCCATGAGTGCCCATGCGCAGGCCTATGTCTTCCAGGTATAGGCCAGTTGTAATCACACATTCACCATATCTGATAAGCGGACAGGTCCAGATCCATCAACTATGGGGTTGGCTTCTGCTCGGGTTTTCGGTGCTCAGATGTCTCACATATTTCTTCCTTTGGCTTGGCCCACCCAAATCCGTGCTCCCTTCTCGACCACCGACAGAAGCCCTGGGAAGTTTCTTCTTGGCATGCGGTGGTCTGATGTTTATGTTTAGCACAGAAGAACTTACCCTTGCAGCCATGCGGAAAGGGCGTGACGGTAAGCCGGTTTTCTTCTTTCCTCGCGATACAACGTTTTGATCGGCCTTTTTCAACAGATATGATGATGTTCCTGAATGTCGCGGTCGCGATTACATGCTTCGCGTTCTGCTGGGCACTTTGTGTCGTGACATTCAACGGATGGCTCAAGGCTCGGAAAACGATGGCTTGATTTCTGGTTGATTGCTCGTTGGTTTTTGGTCACTCGGCATATCTTAAATCTCTCAGGTTATTACGCTGTATTCCTTGTACTTGTAGTCGTCTGTATCATTTGCGCATGATTAGCACTTTACATATCATTCTTATTTTTCTCGTACCAAAGTTGTTTACCATACCACGCCTGCTGCCAAGCTCGCATGATCGACGAAAGCTCCCGTGAACACCCAGAATCCAGACCACCCACAGCCGACAAAGCCTTGCCAGCAACTTGCTCGGCTATCGAAATCAGTGGACCAAAGAACCCGAGCGAGCTGTGCCGCCCCGAGACACACGCCAAAATAGAACGGTGCACCTTGAGCATTCAAAACGCCAGCATAGGTGATAAAGGACATGGTCGACGCTGAAAGCGCGCTCAAGATGGGTCGCGTGCGTTGGCCAAACAACAATGCTGTCGAACGAATGCCGACCTTGACGTCGTCGATCTTGTCCTGTGAAAGACACCACCGTGAGGGGAGGACACGAAGCGTCAACGAGCGCGGGCTTACCTGGTGGGCATAGATGGTATCGTAGACCAGCGTCCAACATATCCCGCCTGCGTACAGGGGTACGCAGATGTGCCAGTCGACGGCGCCTGTGACAGCCGACCAACCGAGCAGCGCGCCCCAGTTAAACGCCAAGCCTATGTCAGCGTCAGCCCCGGGATTGGGATCGGGTGAGGCTCGGACGCGTCGGGCGGTGGCACGTACCGAGGACGGCTTGTGGCCAAAACGTGACGCGTTTCATGAGTGGGTATATGGTAACGATGGAGAGGGAGGACGCGCCGAGGAGGATACTGTGCAGGAGGTGAGGAGAAATGACGGTGAGGAGGATGGAGGATGGACGGAACGCGTCAACGTGCCTGTAGGTGTTGAGCTGCAGCAACACGCCCAACCCGACGGTCAACTGTCCCGCGAGGAAACCGAGCGCTTGACGGCGCGTGATATCGCCGCGCGCGAGCGGCCGCGTGCGCGTCCTCTCTGAAGGAAAAAAAAAAGTCAGTCAGTCAGTCGGTCGGTCGGTCACGAGGCGTGCAACGACGACGCGGCGGACTCGGACTGACCGACTGCCTTGTCGAGATGCTTGTCCCACATGTCGTTGATGGTACACCCCGCGCCGCGCATCACGAGCGCGCCGAGACCGAATAGACCGAGGTATGTCAACGAGGTCGTGAGCGGCGCCTCGTGCGCGTAGGAAGCCATGGTGATGGACCACGCTGGTGTGGGCATGTCAGAAAAAGAAAAAGGTACCGACGGCGCGCGCGGAAAGACGTACCGCACGGGTAGAAGAGCAAGAGCGTCCCGATGGGCTTGTCAATCCTGGTTAGATAGATGTATGGTCGTATGCTGGCTGGAAAGCGGTCGACCCATGTCGTTGGGGGGGTAGCGCTGGAAGTATAACGAACGAGAGGCTTTGATGCAATGGAGGTACTGCTTGGTCTGGCCGCAAGGCAAGATTTTGGACGGTAACGAAGTACCAAGTTTCGTGTGGGCCACGACAACGAACTCGTTTGCAAAGAATTCCGGGAGATGCTTGCCAACATGTCGCGCACACGCAAAATGGGGGGGCCGTAACGAATTCGCGTCAGGGTCAAAGTAAAATAGTAATGGGTAACAGCCAGACACAACCCTCAAAACATACAGAGTGATAAGAAGAGTACA
Source organism: Xerocomellus intermedius (assembly GCA_038090955.1). NCBI lineage: Eukaryota > Fungi > Basidiomycota > Agaricomycetes > Boletales > Boletaceae > Xerocomellus > Xerocomellus intermedius. The sequence goes on from JBBPNP010000324.1 coordinate 21,866, forward strand.
TGCAAGACAATACGGAGTTGTAGTATGCAAAGAATGCCCGTGAATGATGCAGGAACTAGGAGAAAAACAGCGCCAATTGTTCACCACTCTTTCGCGAGCTTGAAAGACCATTCCCAGTCTGTCCATGCTGCACGTCAAAAACTCGGGCGCACTTGCGAGATTCAGGGGACATACCAGCATAGACTTCGCCGTCATCGTCGACGACACGGCTCCTGACAGTGTATGAACCCGAACGAGCGATAACACCTGATGGTGACTCTTCGGGATCAAAGTTCTTGGTGTACGGCTCTCCCGTGGGATTAGGGCCATAAGAACCAAGCATCTGCTCCAATTTGTCCACTAAACACAGGTTAGCGAATAGATCATTTACCAATCAAGCGCGTGGGTTCTCACCTTTGAGACCAGCCCTCTTCACGACTTGCAAATAACGGACACCCTAATTGCCCCCGTGAGCATATCAGATGCAATCAAACGAGAAACGTACCGAGATGATTGAGTGGTTCACTTTAAATGTGATGCGCACGCTGATAAAATGTGAGATAAATGATATCGGCGAACACAACGATACGCACTTGTACTCGACACCCTCCTTGATGATGATGGGGTTCTTCTTGGTGTCCGCAAGCTTTGCCGTATCTGCGAGCTCGAAAATGAGCTTCTTGTCTCGAGGGAGCGTGGGCGAGTCAAGTCCGAGGGTGAGAACAGTGACCTGGCAGAGACGCGCGTTGAATACGGGTGCCACCCGATGGCCGATGTGAACGAGAGCAGGCGTACCTTGGGGAGATTGGTGTCTCCAGTGGGTACACCGGGGACGATGCCTAGAGTGGCTTTCCAGCGCGCAAGGCTTTCGTCCTCGGCATCCAGTTTGGCGTACTCTTCGGCTGTCTTCGCAGCGGTCGGCTTGTAGCCTGGAAATCGGGGTGAGATGGGACTGGCGTGTTCGGTGCGCTTGACGCACCTGGGGTGACGGATGGCTTGAGATCGTCTTGTTCTTCGTGCTAGATGGGGATTTGGTCAGTCGACGGTGGGCGGGGGAAGACGAGGACTGACTGAAGCCATGCTGGGAGAGAGCAAAAGGTGGCGAGGAGCGTTGAATCTGCGTTGCTAGTCGTTATCATTGATTTCACACGGCTGTTAATCACACACGACTAAATTGCTATTGCAAAACAAGAAATGGGCGGGTCCAGTCCTACATATCATATCCAAGAAAACGAGCGAAGGTGGTATAACCGTGACGACACGATGACTGAAAAAGAGTGGACGCCTTGATTAAAGGCACGAACGCGGGATCCAAACATTCAAGCACACACGCAGAGGCGTGGCCCGCAAACTACAAAAGGGTATCAAAGGCTGACAGTTGGGGCGAGGCGATGTCGTGCATGCCCTCTGACCAACACCGCATTGTTGAGTGCACACACAAGCTGATTTCAGGGGACAGACGCACCGCCTTTAAACCAGCATTTGCCTTTGCTCAGGTGAAAGCATTTAGAACCATTCGGGCAGGTGTGACCCCAGCAACAGCGGTCACCATACGGACATTGGAGGCCTGATAACACATCTAAGTAAAACGCGCCAGTTGTCGATCGGGCACCGCACCATTTTTGAGAAAGTTACAGGGGGCTTTTTTAGCATTGGAAGCCAAAGTCGCCAATTGGTCCGGAGTCAGCACATAGTCGTGAGAGTATTTACAGGTCCCCTGTGCGCATGTTCAAGTCAGCCTCAGACCAACGACCGTCAACGTTGGATACTTACGCCTTTAGTGCAGGACATCAGGTAAAATTCATTACAGGGAGGAGGTGAATCTGCTTAGGCACGTGTCAGTCCGGTACACCTCGGCAAAGAGACCGCGGACAGACGTTTGTGAAGCGGCTGTTGTAAAAATTAGCGCGACGACCTCGAGTACCACCAGTCATTTACTTGCCAAGTTGGGGTCAATCAATTTGCCAGTCGAGGATGATGATACACTGGGAGGCGAACGTGGTGTTGGCAAACCACCAGTCGTATGAGACGGACTCAGACCAGTGATATTCAAAGGAGGGGGGTGGTGAGTAGCACTGGGAGGCGGTGTGGCTTGATGCGTCATGAATACATGATCGACGTAAAGAGTAGGCAAGCGGAATCGAGGAGAGTGTTTCGCACTAGCACCCCCCGCTTCAAGGAATGCCAGTTTGCCCACCAAGCCATCGCTCTGGAGCGTGGCGATTGTCGACGCGTATGCACTGTCGGAACCACCTGCATCTGCGTCAATCACTTGCCAGTTGCTTGCTGTGACGGAGCGTCTCACCAGCAAGGAAGATCCGCTGTGTCTGCGGAAAACGAATGTAGGTTTGCAGATATTCTTTGATCACCCAAACAAATTGAACACAGTGGACGAGAAACACAGAAAACAAGCAACAGACCTGTAATCTTCGTAAACGTGGCGTCTTTGCCATACCCGACATCCACCAACAAGAATCTTGGGGACGCCTGGCTAAAGCCCATTGTAAAGGCCTCCAACTGTTCAGGGGTACATAGTTGATGGCGCTCGAGAGCGCTGGCGAGTCCTATCCTGTTATAATAAACGGTAATCCAAAAGGACAGATGCCCCAAAACGTGGGTGTCTTCGCTGGTTAAATAGTCGGCGACGGCCTTGGTCAGCTGCTGAGCAGCCTGGCGACCACCTGCATGCCCTTGTTTGAGGAGGGCCTCAGTAAATACACAAGCATCACCGTCAACGACACAGAGAATTAACTGGCTCTGGCTCTGTTCGAGAGTGATGAGGAAACCGGCACGTCAACATGTCACAGAAAAACAACGGACCATCATGGACTCCATGGATGCAACTTGACTGTTGAGAGACGCGAGCCTTCCTTTAAGGGCCTTTGCCTCGCGTTCTGCCCCCTCGAGAGCTGTAGCGTGAGCTTGCTTCCATACTGCTAGCTCGACTTCTAGCTCTGCTAGACGGTTCTCTAAATCGACGTTTCGCTTAATTGTCGCCGAGGAGAGGGCTGCCGAGAAGGGTCAGAGTGCCCAGAGTGGGCTTTGACATGTGGAACATACTCAACAGTCGCGTGATCGTCTCGTCCCTTGCAAGTAGAAAACGAGACCGTCGAATCAAGGCCTGTAGCACAATGCTCAGGATCTAGTACACTTACCAAGCCTGTTGGCTGACCTCAGTAACTTGGGGAGTTGCCATAATAAAGGCAAGCAGGGTGAAGAGAAAATGGCGGGCAAAAGGAGGCCGACCCTTTTTAAAGAATGGACAGGTCGATGTCCAGCGCCTATGAGTAGTTAATCAGGCTGGATCGCGGGGTTCTGGCCGGCCGATAAGGGAAGGCCCATCTTGATCTCGAGAAGATGACACGGTGATGACCGAGTCACGCGAACTAGCCAATGGACAGTTCGCCTCCGCTGCGAATCATGGTGGAGGGTCGAGTACGTCAATGGAACGTTCCATCAGGGTTGACGTGTTCATTAAAGTTCGCGGCGTTCGAGCCCTGAGAAGAAAACAAAAAAAAATTTGGTGAAGCTCATATATGTACAAATAGCTTGGCACGCGAGCAAAGATCCCGAAGACATTCGACCCCCCATATCTCGACAATGCCGTGTCCTCGATGAACGAGCGCACTATGAATTCAAGTGTTTCGGTGCATTCCAGCTATACAAGGTGTAAGAGCGCAGTTCCATGACATAATTGAACACCAACCAGCTTGGAATTTGCATTTGCCGAGCTTGAGGAACCAACAAGTGGGTCCTTGAGGGCATACGTGTCCGTACACGCAGTCATCGCCCCAAGAGCAGATTCCACCTATGAAGACCGATGAGAGGCAAAGGAAAGGATAAATAAGAGAATTGGCAGACCCTCGTTGGCGACCTTGCAGGGCGTCTTTTTAGCATTATCGCTTAGTTCTTGATAGTCTTCTTCCTCCAGTATATAGTCATGGGCGTATCTGCAGTCTGATCCATGTCGGCACTGTTGAAGGTAAAATAGGGTGCAAGGTGCGGGGTTATCTGTAGCGACGAGTGAGAGTCTAGAATGAATGACTGATGCGGATCAACGAACGTTTCGACAAGGGCTGATAGGGTAATGGAAAGGCTCAGTCAACGAGGTGTTGGCACGAGGGTAGGAACTCAACTAATTTGGGGTTGAGGCGGCGTTGTCTCCCTGGCGACGACAACCTGCTGGTGAACTGAATGGGTTGCGCCGGATGAGCATCATTTGCGTCGGTGGAAGCGCTGCTGTCGCTGGCTTCATAATCATTGCGACTGGTTTGGAGCGCTGATTTATAAGTAAATGAGTTATGTCTGGGGGTGGAGTTGGGAATATCAGCGGGAGGGGGAGCTGGTGTTACTGAAGTTATAGATGAATTGGATATCTGGGCATTGGGTGCTGCTAGCCTGGAAGCAAGAGGGAGGCCAGGAGGAGGAAAGGATGCAATAGATGTGTAAGAGGGGGGAACAAGTTTAGTAGTGATGAATAAATCTGGGATGCGAAGCTCTGGAAGTACAAGTGCCTTGATGTCGAGCGCGACGTCGGAGTAACCAGGGATTAGAATGAGTTTGTCACGGAAACCCTCAGTAATGACTGAACGAAGGATATTGACGTATCCATTATCGTGGGAACCTAGTCAAGTGATGGGTTTACGGGGATGGATGGAGAGGGGAAAGGGTACCTCCAAATATAATTTTGTAGGTGTGGGGAAGGCGAATATTATCTTCGAGATAAACTGCGGAACGTGTGGGGGGTGAGGCCAGGGATGTCTGAAAGCGAAAGAGGCAAATGACCTTTAATTTTAGCATCCGCAGCCTCCTTGCTGCCGCCAACGTCTACCATGAGGAAGCGCTCGGCTGCTTGATTGAAGCCAATGATAAAGTCATCAAACTTTTGCCTGGCGGCAGAGAGGCCGACTCTGACAAATGTTTCGAGGAGGCCACGCTTGTTGTAAAATAGGTAGACCCAGAGATGGAATTTCTGGTGGCCGAGGTCTGCGGCAAGGTGGTGACGGACGCTTTCGGTCAACAACCTGGCAGCCTCGAGGCCCCCTTCTTGGCCTTGAGTGATGAGGTCTGGGGAGAATATAGTTCCGTCGCCATCCAAGAGACAAATGACGCGTTTCTCGTGTGCCTGGGAGAGCGATGAGGGGGGGGTGCAGCGGAGAGAGGGTGCAGACCTTTAACGCATGGAGTTCTGCGAGGAGGGCTGCTGATTCGTCTGCCTTTCGTTTGACGTCGTCCTGCGAGGTGGTGTAGGCGGCACGGAAAGCGCCCAGGTTGGTGGTGAGGTCGTTTATACGCTCGATGTATTCGCGCTCTTTGACAAGCAAGGCGCCAATCTCGGCTGAGTAGGAATGAGAGTGTGCGGCGGGAGGGAAGAAGAGACGCACATGATAGCTGGGAGAGGGAGCTGCGACTGTGGGGAGGGGGTGAGCTGGAGGAGAGGGACGGGGGGATGCTCACATGGGATGGTCGTCCATGGTGGTGGAGTGGAGACCTGACCATGCGGCAAGGGCGAGCGGTATATCACCCGCGGGAATGTGTCACGTGTACGCGTCTCGATCACACGCGGCGAGTCTGGTTGACGGTGCAGCCATGTCCCTCTACGCCTCCCTCTGCGTGAAGAAGCGCGTCTGCTCCAGCTCAGACGACGACTCCACCCCAAAGAGACGCAGAGTCGCGCCACCCACCCCGTCCCGCTCGGCCCGCAAATCCCCCCCGGCCCGCGCCCGGCCCCCCCCCC
>JBBPNP010000325.1:0-27548 GCA_038090955.1 Xerocomellus intermedius
ACAGTTATGATATTAGAGTTCAGTATCAATACGTACAAACAGTACTAGATACTATATAAGATGGGCCTTACAGCCTATCTCTCTATCGAACTATCTTGTTCTTTCCTCCCACTGGTTCACTCCTAAGTTCCTCAACTTACTCTTGAACCACTCAATACCTTTATTACCATCCAAGAACCTGTCTACGTGAGTCTCCCACTAGACACTCTATCCCTTCGTGTTCCTGCGCTTTCGGGGTTATATTCCCGAAAGGTGTTGGAGATGATCGGGGGAGGACGGAGAGCACGGAGTCGTGGGTGATGTGTTGAGGGAGAGTTGGGTTAGCGGTGCATTCAGTGTCGGTGGTGGAGATGGCCTTTTGGAGACCCACGATCCGCGTCTGAGTCGGGGCGGGCGCGGAAAACGTCGGGCCGACTGGCCACCTTTCTCGTCCTCGTTCGCTTCGGGGGTCAGTTTTCCCACCTATCATTCCGACACGCTTGCGACACAACATCACCACAGGATTCGCGGGTGTCCACCTCCCGGTCCCCCGGGCCCCAAGTCACATAAGACACCCCGTCCACGCTGGATTCATCCACAGACAACTGGATAACCGCCCCCGATCCCGAGCACGGCTTCCCGGGACCCCGATCCGTACACGCTCTCGGGGCCCGTCCCGGTCGCACTGCTGTATCACGGGAAGGAGAGCGTAGTTAGGATCGTCGCGCATCGAAACCTGCTCGACCTTCGAATACACGCTCCGTATGAAGCAGTCGCAGTGGCGAGCAGTAGATAAGGCAAGTGCATACATGCTTCATACAAAGTACATGCACCGCTAATTCTAGGCCAGGTGCTATCATATCCTTCAGAGTGATGGGCACGCAATACGTCGTTCCCGACTCCTTCAAGGCGATCAAACACCTACTCGAGAATAAGAGTGCCATCACGTCGCACAGGCCACACTTTACGTTGACCTTTGACCTCATCATGATCTAATTGCGCATTATCGCAGGAGTGGTGTGGTGTTGATTGTCCTCTGAGTGATCGTGCCAACGTGGCTATGCTCCTTAGTGACTGAGAAGTTTCTTTCGAGCAAGGCGGTTGTCAGACCGTCTACGGTGCGTCCGTCAGCGACGTGGAGGTCGTGAAGCCGTCGGATTGGAGGTGCAATATTCCCTCTGGGTCACCGAGTGCGTTCAAACGGCCGTCTTTGTTGCAGAGGCAAACGATCGAGACATGGACCAAGGAAACTCTGCAGTTGGACGACATCATTCGAGCGTGCCCCGATGATTTGACGGATGAATGTGAGTGAAACGCATCTCTATACACATGCTCTTTCTGTTTTGCTCTCGTTGTTTCCCAAACATCGCACTGCACTCACGTTGTATCGCCCGGTTTACCATTAAAAGACGAACGCCTCCGAGAACGAACCAAGGGTGCTTCCCCCAATGGGCAAAACATGGATGATAAGGAAATGGATTGAGACCGTGCAAGTTATTGGAGACACGGTCGGAAGAAATGATGGCGACAGGGGGAATAAAGGTATTCAAGTTTACTGGTATGGGAGATAGTACGTCGGACAGGTCAGACCTCTCGGACAGCAACTTGAAAGCATGGCGGTATTCATTGCGCCATTCTGTATGTGACATTGGTCGGGAGTATGATGTTGTGACGCCCCAGAGTGTCGATGACTCGGAGTAGTCACGATGACCCTTTTGTGGATTTCCGGAGACATGTCCGGGCTTCGAGCTGGCGTTAGATGTAAATTGCACTGCGATCGAGCTCGTCTCGGCGAACGACACGTACTAGAAGCCAGGACCAGTGGACCATCGATCCACCAAGATGGATCAAAGGACGTTCCGAGAATAAGTATACTAATAGAGATATAAGACAATGTATAATCAACGATGTCGATTACAGAAGAGGGCCACGAGAGAGGATTCGAGGAAACCGGGACAGGGCGAGAAACTACAACTACGAAACAATACACACGAGAGCGATGACAACAAGGGTTCGTGGTCCACCACGCGCTGCAAGCACTGCCCATCAAAGCAACTATGAAAGGAAAAGTGACACAGGAAAAAGTGAACGCGAGGAAAGAGCATCGTGCACCGATAGCAAATCGTTACAACACGTCGAGCGTGCGTACGCTGTCCAACAGCTTGCTTAATATCGTAGGCGTGATCTCTTCTACCTGGACAGTGATCAGACTCTCCGGAGCGACCCTCCTATATGCTGCCACATTGCTGAGGTTCGGTGTGAGCAGCAGCGCACCAAACGGTTGTCTCAGTCGAGCGATGACTTGGAGCGCTCGTATCCGCTTGTCCGTCTGCGATATCGACGAAGGGGGCCGGAGAGACGTTGCGTCCCGAGTACTGCGTCCACCAAACGGTCTTCCGAGGCGAGCAACGAGCTGCGCTGCTCGTGTTTGCGGGACTGCAGATGCCATACTGGAAGGGCCAGAGAACAATGGCAACTCGCCAATCGTAGAAGACCGGTCATCAGTGTTCTCTTCGGGTATCGTCTCTGCTACTGGGACACTTCCGACGGGCTGTCGGTCGAGGAGAAAGTCAATCCAAGGATGAACAAGGTACAGAGAACCAAATCGAGAGAGATCCTCCTCTGTCCGAATCTCCACAACCCCAACAGCCGTCTGTGCGCGGAAAACATGTCCCGACCTGCTCCGAGAAGCTGACAAAGGCCCAAGTTTGAAGTTGAGGCATGGAAGTTTCATCCGTTGTCCTACGAACGACGGTACAGGGAGTTCATGGAGTCGATCATACAGCCTCATGATTGAGGTAGAATTGAGTGAAGAGCTCCGCAATCTGGCGATGATCCCGTCCATTTCAGCACGTTCGAGGGCCGGTGGGATGTGCGTGGTCGGCAGTTGGTTGAACACAGCGATATTAGCAGTGAGACAGCTGTTGAAGCTGCCAGATCGACCTGTCCATGCAAGGATACTTGTATCTCCCGAGCTTGTGAGTAACTGTGCCAAGAACCGCCCGAGTGCCTTGTCCCCCTCGCCATATACAACAGACAAGGACATTGAGAATATTCCAAGCAACGAGTAAGCTGCATCCTCGACCCGTGTCGTTTGACGTGTCGAAGCTAGACGGAGCTTCTCACGTATATCATCCAAACCCGGTTGGAGCACCATCAAGGCTCGGGCCGACACACCGGTTACCTCCTCCATTTCCGAAATGATCTCAGGTGCCTCCTTGTGGTTGGGAATATCAAGGTTCAGGTATGGCTTCCAGTCTTCAGTGTAAAATCGGATGACCTTGGAAGCATGATATTCCTGGAATGTCCAAGCCCGGGTGTTCCAAATGCTCCTCATCAGATCACCGCGCTTCGACGGAGAGCGGACGCCACGGAGCAACACGATTGTCAGGGCGGAACCCTCATACCACTTGAACATCGACACCAGGGCCTCTTGGAGTACAACGTGATCTGCTTTATTGATACAACATGTATCACTCCATGCCCAATGGAACCCAGAATCCCGCACGACCTTGCAGAACATTTGCAGCTTGTCGTGAGTGAGAGACTCCTCGAGATCGTACACCACGATTCGTACGACTTTCTCGAATAGTGGTTCATTGTCTTCCCACTTGTGCGAAAACGTGGCGTAACGGTAGTACTCCGCAACTTCGCGCTCGATGCAGGGATGGTCAATGTGTGTGGTCATGGAGGAGATCAATTCCCGAAAGATTGGTTGTGATTCGAATGAGCACGCTTGCTCAGATTTGTCGAGAAGACGACCGGAGTCGGTGTTAAGAAGCACTAGTGGGGATTCGCGAATGGCGTTCTCAATGGCCACGCGAATGGCCACCTTCGTCTGTTCTGGATTTACATATTCGCGATGACGCTCTACAAGACATGATCAATAGATAAGCATCGATACGATGTCGACTCGGATGCACTCACCACGAATTTTTGGATCAGGTGACTGCGATATCTTCAAGAGCATCGTCTCGAACGTGCCTATGGCATCATCATAACGTCCTGCCCCGTGTAAAGCTGCGTGTTTCCTCTCGTAACCCCATGGGGAAGATGGATCGAGCGTGATCACCTAATGATAATGTCGTCGACAAGATCAGACCTGCGTAAGACAGAAATGATGTACCTGGTTCGTATCGTCTATGGCTTCCCACCATGACCGCTTTGCTATATGTACCTTGCTTCGCTTCAAGAATACGTCTTGTGGGATAGTCGGATTGAGAGACAGTGAAGTTGAATATTGAGTAATGGCTTCATCGTGTTGCTGGGCCTCCGCTGCAATGTCTCCGAGGTGTTCCAGCTTTTCAGCGCAACGCTGCTTAAAGTCTGAAGGAGATCAATCACATAAACGCTGCATACGTGGCATGCGTGACCACTCACCTACGGCCCATTTCGCCTGCTCGTCTTGCGCATTTCTCTCTCCCGCCAATTCGCTGTTCATTTGGTGGAAACAGTCGATTGCATCCGTTAAGCGATTGGTCATTTCGAGATGGTCGCAGAAAGCGCAGTAAATCGTAAATCTTGAGGCTGTAAACTCCAGACCAACGCAGTGTCAAACCCACGAAGGGTAATGAAAAAGAAGATACTCACATTGCGAGCGGCAACCAAGGCGTCTCTCCACGAACCGCCTGTCAATTCTGATTTCGCCCACTCCTTCAAGAGCGGAGTGGGGGATAGTGAACAGAGGGTTGTGTCAACACTGCTTTCGGGGGTGGAAAGACATCGTTGCAAGAAATCTATGGCGAAATGTCGAATGCATAGCGGAGGAGCAGCGTAACATGACTTGCCAGAAACCCAGGTCATGATGGGTCCGGTCATGTAGACGTCTTTGTTGACATTATTTACTATATTCAGCAGACACTCGCCTGCCTCCTTGATGCGACCGGCGGCATACAGGGCTTCACAAAGACGCTGTCGAACCGTGATGTCAAGATCGTCAAACTTCCATCCAGATATCTGTCAAAGATTTCCAGGGGGTTCGACACGTTGCAACATAGTCGTTAGGAAGCTTACCAGCGGGACCACTGAGGGTGCTTGACTCGTGTGGTATCGGGTTTGGACTCGCGCACGTTCGAACAATTGTATTGCACCCTTGTAGTCACCACTCTCCATGCGCGAGTTTCCAAGGAGAAGATACATGTATGCCTGCTAAGACATGTCAGTGGTGATATTCTTCGTGTGGTAGTGCGCTATGCACGTGCCTGAACCGTGTAGTATATTGAGTTGAACGGCATTGTATCGATGAGGTCGTCTACGCGGGCTATCGCGTCCTCATGTTCTCCTGCCATAAACACGAGGATGGCCTAGGCGATGTGAGAATAGAAGTAGAACCAAGTTGTGTGCATGGGATAGCACACCTTGATGAGAAGGTGAAAGGTGACGTGAGTTGAATGCAAGTGCTGGAATGCGATGTCGCACGCTCGATATGCCTTGTGCTTTGCCCCGTTGCCGACAAGGGCTACACTCTTTGCAATGTAGCCAATGACGGATGGCTTAATTTTGATGGACTTGATGTATATGAGTGACAGCGTGTGGGAGAGGAGAGCAACAAAGACCTTTGTAGCATCGGCAATGGCAATATCCCATTGCCGCAGACGTGCTCTCACGAGAGCTCGACTAGCAAGTGCATGATGACTTGGATTCCGAGACTCGTGGATTGCTGCGGTCAATAATGCTTCCGCGTTTGCGTATTGATCGTGCTTCCAAGAACGGAGCGCAGCGTCGTCGATCTGAATGTATGGTTCCTGGAATGTGGGGTGTGGGCGAGACAATGGGATTGATTCGCATGGAAAAATGATCGGATTATTTATGTGGACCAATCCAACGAGTCAGGATACTTACAGTGATGTGGGACAGACTATTAACGGTGATTTTCCCGCCCTCTCCACCAATTGCGAGAAACCGGTCGTCTGGTGAAAGTGCGATTGAACGTATGTCTTGAGGGTGCTGGATGAGACCGAGCTGGGTGTGTGTCACCGTGTCCCAAAATGTGACGGTACGCCCTGTTGAGTATGCAATGAATTCCCCATGCTTTAGTAGAGCGATGCACGAGAGGAAGTTGCTTTCGGGAACTGGCCATTCCGAGATTGCTGACCCGGTGGATGCTTCAAATTGCTTGATGGTACCGCAGGATATGACAAAGAGGTGGTTGTTGAACCAGAGGAGACCATTGTTGAGCAGCGGGGTGACTTTGACTTTGATGTTTGTGAGCAAGCGGCCATCGTTGCTGTCCCTGACTCGAACAGATTCTTTGGTGGCTGTCGCGATCCGATCGCCTTGTGGAGAATACTTGACTGCTACCACCGAATCCCCGTGGTCGAGTGTTTGTACTCGTTGGCGAGTTGCAATGTCCCAGATGGAGGCCGTCCCGTTACTCGACGCAGAGATGAATCGCGTCGAGTCGGGTGAGAAATCGACCCCTCTGATGGTGTGGTCATCCTCCCTGTGCGAGATGACTTTTTCGAATGTCTTTGCATCCCACACAGACACATAGCCATACGTTGTCCCCGCTGCGATCCATCTGCGATCCTTGGACACAGCGAGACACACGGCACCCTCCGCTTCCATTGCTGCCATTTGTTTGCCGTCTTCTACCCGCCACACTCGAACCACCTCGCGGTCACCGGTCAAGAGATATTCGACCTTCGCTGAGAACGTAACAGATACCCAGCGACCGACATCGATTTCAACTGGGTTCAAGGATCAGCATCAACGCGCGCTGCATTTTGTCAGTACGCACCGGTCGTTGTCGGCGACGTGGGCATTATAGTAGCAGAGCAATAGTGAAAGTCGATGGACAAGCTGTCCTTCGTGTGACTTCTTCGCATTATACCCGTTGCCCTACATTGGCAGTGCACATGTTCCATCACCTCGTGTTTTCGGCGCTTGTCCACGTGGGCCGCGTTTCTACCGGATGGCGCCCCCACAAACGGTACAAGTTCTGACGCGCGTGCCTCCTCCTCTCGTCGTCCCGGCGAAGGAAACCACTCTTGGCACACTGCACCAAATTTGTATTGCAATGGTGGTCTCAAGAACACCATCGACAGCGTCAAGGACCGTTTGACTCATTGGGTCGGCATCCTCGGGAACAGCACGGATGGGTTCGGTCCGGATCTGTGGGACTGCATCAATTTGAGGGTCCACCAGTTGTCTGCGAGCGTCTCGGTTTCTATACTTACAAGGGAAACTACAAGGTGTACGCTCGGAGCTAGTATTACATACCAAGTTGGCCACTCGACATAAAATGTGAACCCCCCGCACATCTATATCCACTTGCCTGCCTTATCCACTGATATCCCGCGGGACAAAGTCCCATGTAATCAAGCTTCCGTTGCATCTCTAGCTCCTTTCGCCTCTTTTCTTCCTCTTCTTGCTGTTTCTTCTTCAAAGCAGCAGCGGCCCTTTCCCTTGCCGCTCTTACCTCTGCTTCGCGACGGCGCGCCTCCTCGAGCTGACGTTCAATCTCACGCTGCTTCTCCAAGTTGTCCTTGGCCGCGGCCCTAGCACGTTCCAGTGCCGCTGCCCGTGCCCGCGCAACTTGCTTCTCCTTCTCGGCTTTCTTGACCTCTTGTTCGAGACGCTGTTCTTCTTCCGCAGCTTTCTTCTTCGCCTCCTCCTCTGCCGCGATGTCTGCCTGAAGTTGATTCCAGACAGCGTCAGACACTCCAGCGTCCCGTCGTGCAACTGGGTATTCTGGAGGCTGGTCCTGGGTCGATGCTTTTGCACGCGGAGGCCGTTTAGAGCGTTGCCTAGTCGACGGGTCTGCCTGCGAGGCTTTCTTCGAACTAGGTTGCTTAGGTGGAGGTGGCGGAGCACGCTTAGACGCCTGACTTGTCGACGTGGACGTCGATGGGGGCGGTTGCGCCGGGCCGTTCATACTTGCCATTGGGATCGACTTGGAGGATGATGGTGCAGTGCGAGCTATGTTTTGCCGGGCCAACTGCTCTTGCAACATCGATTTCATGACGCTCAGAGCCTCTCCAACCGAGAGCGACGCCGATGTCCCACCATTAGCCAGGTTAGCAAAGGCTTTCTGAGTCAACCTCTTTCCGAGTGTCTTGACATCACGTCCATTACCCCAGGAGGGAAGTGCGGACATCTGAGCAATGGCATCTTGCATCTCGGTGTAGGCTGGTGAGGTCTTCTCGCTGAGTTCAGGAACGACGATCTGGTTCTTCTGCAGGTCCTTGTCAAGGAGTTCCAGACATTGCTCCGAGGACATATTCTGGAAGATGATCTCCTCGGAGAAACGACTGGAGAGGCCGGGGTTGACAGCCAACAGCTCGTTCATCTGGTGGTCATAACCAGCCAGGATGATGACGAGCTTGTTCATGAAGCGCTCGTGGGTCATCAATCCCACAATCTCGTCCATCGCTTCTTTCGCGAAATGACCCTCACTCAGCCGGTAAGCTTCGTCAATGAAGAGCACCTTGCCGAGGGCTTTTTCGAATACTCCCTTCGTTTTCGGTCCCGTGTGCCCGACGTACTGTCCAACCAAGTCGGTCGCGGAACATTCGACCACTTCTTTGGAGGACAAGAAGCCCATATCGTAGTAAACCTGACCAAGCTTCCGAGCCGTGGTCGTCTTTCCCGTACCTATTCTGTGTGAGCAGTTTAAAGATCCTCGACTGGCTGCCACCTACCAGGTGGTCCCTTGAAGACAAAATTGCTCGGAATCTGAGTACGCATATCGAGATCCTTTTCTTTCATCGCCTTGGCGATCTTCTGGTACCCGTCAAGTTTCCTTATGACCTCATCGCAGCCCACGACGTCCGCGAACATCTTTGCGAGGTTTGCAGACGCGTTCTGACCCCTGTTGAAATCGGGATCGATGTCCTGAGGCTCGAACACGACATCCATCCTTTGGGAAGCAGGAACGGATGCCATGCGTTTCTGATACCGCGCTTTGGCCTGCCCCAACAAATTTTCGACCTCTCCTGCATTGCCAAAGTTGGGGCGGTTCTTCATTCGACTGAGCAGCTCCCGCGCCACTTCCTTGGCGTCGTCCGTGGCAGATAAATCCTGGTCTTTGAGCTTGTATTCCAAGATTTTCATGAGCTGAGGTTCCGTAAAGTCATCAAAGTTGAACGCGTTTTCGATCGCGAATCGCCGAGCCAGTCCAGGATTGACGTTCTACGGACAGGGGTGTCAAGTTTGGTATGAACAACCTACGGCGACGACATTACCTGGAACATTTCCTCCATCTGGTCCTTGTATCCAAGGAGAAGGACACATCGATCTTCCCCAGGAACGCTTTGGATCTCAGCGACCATCGTGTCAATGACCGAGGTCTTGTAAGGATCCGTCGCGCCCTTGCTATACAACATATACGCCTAGACACTCATCAGACTCCGTTGGCTATACAGACGATGAAACGAACCTCGTCGATGACGAGCACTTTCCCTTGTGTGCTCTCCAGAATCGACTTTGTGTTCTTCTCTGATTGTCCTAGGTGGGCCCCGACAAAATCTGCCGGATTTTTGACCACCACTGACAAGACGTGGTCTTAGCACTGCATTACGACGTAGCATGTACGCGTTGCCTCACCTTCGCCATTGCTCAACATGCCGAGGTCCGCAAGAATCTGGCCGTACAACTTGGCGACCGACGTTTTCCCTGTTCCCGGTGAACCCAGGAAGACCCTGTTGAGAGAGAACATAATCGGCTCCTTCTCCGCTAGTTCTCGCTCATAATTCGTCTCCAGAAGCGCGAAGAAGTTGCGTACAGAATCCTTGACGGACTCTAACCCGATGAGCCCCTGAAGCTTTGCCCAAGGTGCGCTGTTTGGCAGAACTTGAGACGGATCAGGTCCGATCAGGTCCTCCTTCGTAAGGAGGAAGTCATCCACCTGCTTTCCTGACCGGCGCTCTTTCTCGACTCGCTCAGCCTGACGTTCCCGAATTTTGGCGAACATGTTCTGCAACGCACGGGCGTTCCCGAAGCCGGGTCTGCCCCTTCCGCGACCCAACCGCCTGACGGCGATGCGAGCGTACAATCCATTAACGCCCTCTTCGACATTCATTCGGCCCTTGTAGCGCTGTTGAACGAGATCCTCCAGCATCGACAGCAGCTCTTTATCGGTGTAATCCGCAAACGTGAGCTGATGAGGTACTCGACTTGGCAACCCCGGATTGTGCTCAAAGAATTTTTCCATCTGTTTGCTGTACCCCGCGAGGATGAACACGAGCGTGCCAACCCTGTTTTCCATCTCCGCGAGGAGGAAGTCCAAGACTTGTCTGCCAGACTGATCATGCTCACTGACGAGCTGATAGGCCTCGTCGATGAAGATGGCACCACCACCGGCCTTTAACGCGTCATCGATCAGCTTTTGCGCGCCTTGCACCCCTTCGAAGGAGAGTTTGGAACCCGTAGTCTCCAGGAATGCGTTCCCTGGGAGCGCCTTGATGGACTCGAGGAATTGTGCGTAGAGCCTCGCAACCGTCGTTTTCCCTAAAAGGTTGAGTCAGTGACCTGCTTCTTCACATGTCACGACGCGTCGCACCTGTCCCCGGGTTCCCGAGCAAGACAAGATTGAGACGCTCCTTATTGATAGCCACGCCTTGACGGTGCATCGTATCAAGGCTACCTTTGATCCGCAAGATCTTCTCCTTGACCTGTTCGAGCCCAGTCATATCCATGATTTTGTCGATGGCGTCGTTTTGCACCCCATCTACACGCTTCTGATTCTCCCACTTATCTCTGGCAGGAGACGGGAACATGGGACGAGGTGGTGCGGATAGATTGGAAGTGGATGGTGCAGGACCGTTGGCAGCGTCTTGGGACGGATTTTGAGACGATGCCTTCGCCTTCGCAGCCGCCTGTTTCGCCGCATTCTCGGCATCACGGATCTTTTGCTTCGCATCCTCGATCTCCTTCTCCTTTTGCTTTATCTCGTTCTCCCTGTCCTTTTGTGCCTTGATGTCGTTCAACGACTCCTGCTGGTACTGCAACTTCGCCTGGAGTTCAGTCATCTTCATGTCGTGCTCGCGTTGCGCTTTTTCACGTTCCTCTTGAGCCTTGATATCCAACATGGCCTGCTTCTCGAGACGCTTGGCCAGACGATCGCACGCGGGACAGGTTGCGGGACGCCCCTGGTGACACTTCCAAGATATCGTATGCACGCCGACGGGACATTTCTCCTGAAATGGGTGCATACATCGCATCGAAGAATGGATGTCAGGCTGGCCAGGCGCTGACCGTAATGGGTGACATTTCTTTGGACACGCGTGAAGCTGGCAATTCAAAAGCACGCCACTAGCCGGGTAGTGAGTAAAACGGGGCATTGAAATGGAGAGCTCGATTATGCTTACCAGGCGTCAGTGCATCCACCGTCGGGGGATCGATAATCAAACTCTCCGGACTGGGTGAGGGTCGCAGTCCTCGAGGGATGTCTCTCACACTTGATTGGAAAGCCGTTGTGGACATACTGCGACTTGTTCAACATCGAGAAGAATTTCTCCCAGAGCCAGCCTCCTCTCTTTGACTTGAGGAACGTATGCGAGTTGCCGATAAGAATCAACCCGTCTCGCGCACGAGAGAGAAGGACATTCAGACGCTCAGGGGAATGCATGAATCCGATGCTATTCTCGGGATTCGACCGAGTCAAGCTGGCGATGACGATTTTGCTTTCTTCTCCCTGGTAATTATCTATCGAGCTGGTTACACACACCGAACGGTATGCTTTGTGGAAACCTTACCGATCGTCGCCAATCGTACACCAGGCTGGTCAGCCTTGGTAGCCACCGGGCCCATTTGACCCAGTAACCCAGCCCTTTGCAGGTCGTTGGCGTCCAAATCATCCAAAAGTGGGTCGTGTTCATTCTGCAATGCAGTACGGAGCGTGGACAATTGGCCCAAATACGGGGTCAGGATGACCATGTCGGAACTCTGGTATCCTTGTTGTTTGAGGTAACGCACGATCTTGAGGACCATCTCGGCCTCGTACGTGTTCTGCTTCGACGACGTGGACCCTGCGTCCTTGCGATCCACGATCCGCGTCTCTTCATCCTCAGGGTGCTCATGGTTGACAAAGATAATGTTAGATTGAACACCACGGATATCGGGCCTGTCTTGTGTATTCGGGTGGTCAATGAGCTCAGGATAGGTCAGCTCCCGGATGAACGCAGATATCTCAGGCCTCATACGGTGCTGCGTCGTCAGGGTTTGATGGGGGAACTCCTTCAATACGAGGCGTTCAAAGAGCGATCTATTAAGATCGAACCCTTCCCCTTTTTCGACCGTCAGTTGATAGTTATTGACTTTCGGACGAAGTTGTCTATGGTGGGCGTGAGCACCCACAAGTATGATACGCGGCGCGAAACTAATACGTACTTGTGGTCACCAATGAGAATCATCTGGCTCGTCTTTGCTCCCAATGCCGTCAGAACATGACTCTCCAGGATTTCACCAGCTTCTTCGACGAGCAACACATCTGGGCTAACCGCGGCAAGATCCTCAGCATACTTGGCAGCCCCAGTAGTCGTACACCCGATGATCCTCTTTTGCTTCAAGAAGGCCACTATAGAATCGCCGAACCTGCGAATTAACTCATCTTGGGCGTTGTTATAGTCCCTGCCAACGTTGCACATATCCGCAACGAGACCCTTCACGATCTCTCCTTTCCACTTGGCCAACGATGCTTGACGAGAGGAGGGATCCATGCTCCATATCGTTGCCGCATTACGTACGTTGGGGTGGTTCTTGAACATACCGGCGTCCCACCCATTCGACCATTGCCATATGAGATAATCCTGCTTTATAGGCTTTCCCTTCTTCCCCACGATCTGCGATCCGTCAGGCGCTGACGGAACCTGGAACGCATCCCAAAAATCAGGGTCTTCGAATTCTATGTAGGTGAGTATGTCGTCGAGCGAGATCATTTTGTCTGCATGCGCAAGCGCTTGGAAAGAATTCTGTAAACGTCCCACCAGAAAGCCAGCCCTGGACTTTGCTTGCTCGATGAGGGTCCACTCCGCTTTAGAACGTGGGGGTTTGGTGCGTTCCTGGGACAATAGCGAAAGGTGCTGCACGCTCGCGCTTGCGCGTCCACCGATACGAACAATCGACTGAGCAGTGATGCCGATGCCAATGAGATCCTCGAGGAACTGATCAAGGGCGTGATTGGTGTAGCACACAACGAGGATTGTTTGAGATGTGTGATCATGGATTGCTTTAGCGAGAAGAGCACCAATGAAAGATTTCCCAGTCCCTGATATACAACATAGATGAGGATGCGCATACCATTGAAAGGTTGAAAGGTATATATGCACCTGGGGGCCCTTGGATCAATGCTACACGCTGGCGTAGTCCAGCAAGGAGAGAATCTGCCTGAGATCTATCGAGTTGGACCGATTTAGATAGCGTAAGGATCGACTGGAGGTCCGTGGATGGATTCCACGAGAGTGCGCGCACGACCTGGTCAACCTGTGTAGAGGGCGATTGAAGCGTCTGCCCCTCCTTCCAGAACAATAATTCATCCGACAAAGGAACGAGCGGCATGTTCTTAAGTGCTTTGAGAACTGGTTCGTACGCAAATAAGGCAGTATCGATCTGAAGCAGCCGTATGTTTTTGGCGGTACTCAAGCGAAGGAGGGCTTTGGACGTGCTGGCTTCCCCTTCCAGCTGGAGGACGATTGCGGGTGGTTTCTTGGCGAGTAGATCACCCGCACGCAGAACAGTAGCGAAGGAAATGATATCCTCATCTGCGATAAGACAAGCGAGCGATTGGTTTCTGAGAATCTTGAACCCAACAGGATCATCCGAAAGGAACTTTTTCCTATCATCAAAATCCTTTAACGCTTGAAGCTGTGGGAAGTCGTGATGGCATTGAAGGACGAGTCCCCAACGGGAGCCTTTGTCTTGCGAGCCAGTGTACACATCGGCCATGGAGAGCCCGTTAATGTGGAGTCCGCGATGTCGCCCAGGCTTCTTCTTCAGTGCGATTTGGAGCTCTTCTCGCATGTCATAAATCATATCTTCCCTGAGCATGCGAAAGGCATTGTCTAGATAATCCGCGACGCGAGTAGCGGATGCTTCCGGATCATCCAAAACCGAAGCGGGTCTGATGAAAGGGGGCTGAGAGCTCAGAATCTCGTCTGCTGTAGGGAGGATGGCAATGTCGCGGAAACATGAGAAGTCGTTGTCATGTCGGCCCCCGGGGCCACACGGGCCACTAAGAGCACCGCCAGAAGCAAAGGTATCTAGGATATGCTTGATATGGTGGGCAATCTCCCGCACTTCGTGCTCGGAAGATTCGAGTAGCTTGTTGATAACGGAGGGCTTTGAGGCAAGTTCTCTATACGGGGAGGCATCTTTGTCCTTGAGAGCGATCAGCCTATCTAAAAGTTTTGCGAAGACGAGTTGAGCATTCTCCTTCAGTGCTCCCGTCTCAAATCCCTGCGCGAATGCCGACCAAAAAATAGGAGGTTCGACGATAGCGATAAGGATATGATCTAGCACGCCTCCACCGAGGTCTGCGGCGCCGAGTAGATACTCGAGGGTAGTGGTGGCGAGGCCGTTGAAGAACGGGAAAGAGAGATCGAAGCGCATGGCATTTTGGATGGAAGATAGTCCATGTTTACTCGAAATAAGACTGTCCACGCACTTCGCGGTGTCTTCCTGGGCGCAGGTGGCCTCGAGAAAGAGGCGAAAGCCACGAGGGTCCACAGCAACTTTGCCGTGCAAGACATCATGAAAGCGTTTATTGAGCTGGTTGGTGCGAGCCTGGTTCATATGGGGTGTTTCAAAGAGGGCAAGGTCGAGTGATTGGTGCTTAAAGCAACGTGGGGACAATTTTTTGAAGGTGGTGGTGGTGCACAGGAAGTTGAGCACGCATTCAGCGCCCGGCAAATTGGAAGCCCATGATATATGGCACGAGGATCAACGTGGCGCTCGATTGGGCAACTCTGGAATCTAGGGTATGTGACCAATGAGTCATTGAATCGATGAGCTGTAGACTCACACCCACAATAAGCCCACCAAACTTTACGCCACGTCTCCCTTATGCGAATTCTACTGGTTATAGCTGAATAGGCTACGACACAAGCCGGCTGTAGCGAGCCCGCGCAAAACCTCCATGGCACACATACTGTGCGACTCCTTCCTATCGATCGCTGCTACAAGCCAACATCCTGCGATTACGATCACCCCACACAGGGCGGAACCTCGGATGACAGCACCTAACTGGTGAGACCCAGCTAAATAGCTCATGATATAATGCATGGAGGAGCACGTCTTGGAATGCCTCCCAAGCCAGAGGAGTCAACACGTGCACTACCTAGCAGCATTGTAACATGAGCTATTTGACAACATGCTGCTTGAGTACCAGGCTTCCGTGGCATAAGGAAGCAACGGAAACAAATGTCCACGTGTCACCAACTGAAAGAATTTCGTGGAGAAGCATGCCGATGGCCTGGACTACCGCGGTAGCCAGGCGCATTGTAGTAATACCTGAGCTGTTACCAGCCCTCTAAGATAGGATGGAATCTCGGAAAAGTTGATGCTTGAATGATAGATGTGACTAAGCCAGTTGGTTGTTCAAATTGTTCAACGGTTGAGAGTAGACGATCTCCGGGTCGTGGAAGGGAGAAACAACTTGGAAAATTTTGACTGGAAATTGGTTTTCGGCAGTGTCCGGCTCGGCCGGAATGTCCCGTGCGTGATCCCTCCAAAGATCGCTCGGAGAATGATTCGCCGTTTCTGCTCGAGTTCGGAGTGAACTCGATTACCCCCCGAGCTGCACAGGAACGACTCGGCCTGAATTCTACTGTGGCGCAAGGCGGTGCTCTGCTGGCAGATCCGCGCTATCCCCTACGTTTGATCCCTAAGCCGAGGTCACGGTCTCTGCCAACCCGTCGGCATTTCCCCAATATCGGCCGTCATTTGGAGACCGGGGCAGCGAGTGGGCATGGTTCTTCTCCCGTGGACCCACCGAACTTGCAGAGAAACCTGATACCATCCGAGTTACATCCCATATGCTGAATAACACCGTTCCCCGGGCACTTTCGACTGCCATTGTGGCGGGTTTCATCGTCACTTTAGTAGCTGTCTTTCGCAAGAAACGTCGATTAACCTCAAAGGAAGGGTATCCACTCCCTCCTGGCCCCCCTGCGCCGTGGTTCTGGGACAATGTCATGCCGACGGTCGAGTCAGACTGTCCTGCCTACCCCTTTTCAATGCACTGAACTAATTGGCTGCTCTTCAGTATCGGCTCTACGTTCATCGATTGGGCTAGTGAGTACGGCCCTGTGATCACGCTTCGTCAAGGCAGTGAGATCGCCATCGTCATCGCACGAGTCGACGTAAGGCATGATTTCACATCCAATCGCTTCCAATACCAACAATCCTTTACTCCCATCGGTTTCTTGTCTGCAGGCAGCAACTGAAATAATGGAAAAAGAGGGTAGCGCACTCGCAGACCGTCCTCCGATGATTGCTGCAGATGAACTTCTCTCGGGGGGCAATCGAATTACACTGATAGGTAGTGGCGAGCGATTCCGTCGGCTCAGGAAAGCTATCCACACGCATTTCCAAGTGAAGGCGCTAGAATTGTATAAGGACACCCAATTCGAGCAAGCGAAGACACTTATCCTCGACACTCTCGATGATCCAAAGAACCATCAAAAGCATGCGCATCGGTACGTTTCAGTGCATTCCTTGTATGGGGTTTGCGTGGCGCTAGTGTATGTTACTCCAGATATTCCACATCTATCATCCTACGTATTACATATGGCAAGTCTGGCCCCACGACTATCAATGATCCAGACTTCGTTAGGGTGAAACAATGTGTCGAACACTTTATCGAAGGGATGCGACCTGGTGCTTACCTCGTCGATCGCTTTCCTTGGTTAAAATACGTTCCCGGATACGGAAGGCGCCTTAGGAGATATTACGAGTCTGATCTCGAATTTTACAGAGGTCAGTTGACCCGCGTGGAACGTGCAATGGTAAATCCTTCTTCTCTCATATCGGAATATAACGATGTAACTACAAAAAATCTTAGTCGTCGGATGATGCTGGCCCCTCCTTCTCAAGAACCCTACTGGAAAACGTTCATGACCATCAATTATGCGTCGATGAGATGTCTTTCCTTGCCGGAACTCTCTTCGAAGCTGGTTCTGACACGGTAGACCGATTCCCTTGTTGCCCTCCGAATGGACTAAGTGGAAACCCATAGACTGCAGATGCTATCATCGCGATGACCATGGCTGCAGCCTGCTTCCCTGATGCACAAGTGCGGGTACAAGAGGAGTTGGATATGGTTGTCGGAATGGATAGACGTAAGTTCACTCACCCTCCATTCCGCCCGGTATCGTTTCATTCTCCTTTGACCTCAGTACCCAGCTGGAACGACTGGAACGCTCTTCCTCAGCTTCATGCCTTTATCTCGGAGGCGCTCCGCTGGAGGCCCGTCACACCCCTTGGTAAACAATTTGAATCAGTCCGAGAATTTTGTGGATGATAGTTTTCATAGGTTTTCCGCACCGTTCAACGAGGGATATCATCTGGGTGCCAAGTCTTCTTTTTCTGCTAACAGTGCCTTGATTAATGTTACGGTCACAGAGAGGTTATTACATCCCTGCTGGAACAACGCTAACGGGAAACCATTGGTATGTTAGCCTTCTCCCTCGCATCCTTCTAACGTGGTGACCGAGGCTTTGGAAAACTAGGGCCATTAGCCGAGACCCTGTCGCGTTCCCCGATCCTGAAAAATTCGACCCTCAACGCTGGCTCGACGAAAACGGTCAACTACGCAGCGACGTCGAGTGTTATGCGTTCGGCTTTGGTCGAAGGTAAGTGTGTCCTCGGAGTGCTCACATTTGTCTGCCGAACTCACGCGATGATACTGCTCACGAAGAGTGTGCCCAGGAATGCATCTCGCAAACCGCTCGCTCTTCATCGCGCTCGCGCTCCTTCTCTGGTCATTCCGCATCGTCGAACGTCCGGAAGCACCGATCGATACTACACCGGATAGGGATAATATCGTGGCCCATTTGGCGTACTTTGAGGTCGACTTTGTGCCTCGCATCGAAGAGGCGCGGTTGAGAGAGGTGATGGTAATGTGAGCCATGTGTATGTAGATACCGTCGCAACTGTATTTGTGTTCTGGATGCTGAGTATGTGCGTATATGTACTGTTCGGCGGAATGTACTTGGACGAGTGTCTGAATCTGACTGGACTGTCTGCTTGCGATCCTATGGACAAATCTTTGAATGACGTGAACCTCACAAACGCGACAAACGTGTTATAGAGCTTGTAATTCGAGTAACTACTAGCAGTAATATAGTATGATAGAGACTCATGTGAGGCGGATGTTTTCTCCTGTTAGACTGTAGTCATCGTACCCGTCGTACCCGAGTCAGCATCTAAACGTCGCCGTTGACGACGACTCATCCTCGCACGCCACGAATGTACATCTCAGCAAGCATCCTGGTGAGCTACATTTTCGTGAAAGCTAGCAGTCTATCGATACACATCATCATTGCTGTACATGGAATGACAGTAAGAAACACCTTCACCAACCCCTCGCAAAACACAGGGGACAGGATCGAGAAGCCAGTGGGTCCGTAAGACGCGACATCTAGTAGGAAATGTGCGTTGAATGGTACATGGTCAGGAGTGAAGATACAGACGGTGGGCTCATCGAGGCGTCGGCAACGCGTTCCGTGCGCGGGTCACACTTCCCTTCCTCCGCCGTCGAATTTGATCTCGCTCGGACCGCTTTTGCTACTGGTAGCACTCATTGGACTCATCGGGGAGCGTTGACCATGATCGACTTTGCTCTCGGTCGATGTCGTGACGTGGACTTGCGTTCTCCGCCTTGTGCCTCGATCGTGCTCCGTAGACACGTTTCCAAGCGGTATATTTGACATACGGTTAGCCCGATTGGCCAGCCCGACACGGATGATAACCATATAAAACGTGATGGAGATGATGGGCATGACCTGGTAATCAGCAATAACGTTCAGTGGGAGCATTCTCATCGGGGAGCAAGCCATGATGGACTGACCATGTCTAGCATCACGTATTGGCCGTTGGTTTGACTTACAAAGCAAATCAACGCCACAAGAAGCGCGAGGGAGTAGATCACGCCAGCATCGACAAGGATGTGTAGAATCGGTCGCAGTTGGGACTGTCGGTGGTTGGCACCCAGCCTCGTGGCTTTCCGGTCGATATACCAGATACGACAAACCAACAGAACTGGTAGAAGGGGAAACGAGTTCAAAAGCACTCCTCAGCATCCTTGAAAACGTGACCACGTACGGGTCGTCAACAGGTTCGTCGCCAACGCGGTTGACCAAAACGACGTGATCCATCGCGAGAGGCTCCCCAAAAAGACCTCGCTCTGCATCACTTTCGATGCAGTATACGGACTCGCAATTCCAGTTGCTTCCGAAAGGTCGTCAATAGTTTTGATTCACCTCAACCCATACGATACTACGTACCACCCACGGCACACCAAAGTAACACAGGCAAAATCATGACAAGTGTAGATTGCCATACTGCGTAACAGCGGTAAAGCTGCAATGCATTCAGCGGATGAGATTCAGATTCATCTCGACAAAACTAACTTACGACAACGCCGTCCCCTATCAGCGTCTGTGCAGTAAACACGTAGTTCTTGGACACGAATGTCCATTGGGACACATCTGAAAAATACGCAACAGGGCCTCCTGGGTATGTGTCTCGGTACAATATCAAACCCTCCATGATCCTAATCATGTCGATCACGAGGTGCTATATGCCCCCTATGAATCAATCTCTGTGCGATGCTTATCCGCGAACACGCACCACCGTGCTAAACAGTAACAATAAGCATGCTACTGTGAACATCTTACGGTTCACAGGTTGAGTGGATCGTTGGGACAACAGTGTCCAGATTGTTGCTCCAAACATCAACAACGAGAAACCTTGCCCCCGCCAACGTTCAGTATCCTTTGCCCACAAATCATTGATCATTTCTTACCGTACAAAACCGCTTCCAGCAGTACTGAGAGGAGCTCTGCCTTGTCCAGAGGGATGCCACCGGTACTCATATTTCAGGATGTGCACTAGCAAGACACCCAAGCGGACATGGGAGCCCAAGGTGAAAGCGCAGACGTGGTGAAAGAAAACGGGAGGGGGGCGTAACACTCTGAGACCAAGCCTCGCAGCACTCCGTGATCACATTATACGTACAATCGGTCATGATGCGTACTTACGCTCGAGACCGCCAAATTTCAAAGGCCATGTCAATGAATTATGACTAATATGTATTATCAATGGAAAGATAACCAAGAAATTAATACTATAATGACGAGAATCAGTAACGCCTGCCAACCAATGCTACAAAACCTACCCTCATCTAGTGGAGGAACTGCGGAAGTGGTGCGAAGAACCACCATTGCATCTACCAACGGTGATCTGAACCGTCAATGATCATGGAGCAGCGGCACCCAGGAGGCCAACATATTCTTTGAATATTGAAGTGATGCCGTATGACGACCTATGGGCGCTGCGCAATGATTGCGCACATCCGGATTAAGCCGAGGGCCAGATAGAGACGGGAAGTAGGAGGACTTCGTGGGGTAGTCCGATCCACGGGTCTGACGCAACTGCTTCAAGGGTCCATTCCAATATTGGTCGAAGAAGGCACCTCAACGCCTTGAGCACCTGAGGACTAGTACCCTCTCTCGCGTCCCTCTCCAAGCGAGTTGCTACTTTTGCACCGCTGCCGAGGAATGAACCGAAGTTCGTACGTCATGATCGGATTCATCAAATCTTTACTTGACCCCACCGTCTTCTACCGCGGAGAGGGCGCGCTCGACCGAACGCCGGCCCTCATTGAGCCTCGTCGAAAGAACTTGCACAGCGCGGACATAACCGTCCGTGTGCACTAAGGTCGAGATTGAAGCTGGGACCGTGAATACAGGATCAGGTCCGAAGTCGAACATGGTGAAATGCGTCTGACGTCAAGGTCCGACTTCCAGCGGCCACGGCCCTTGCAAGGGAAGCTTCTCCCGGGGCCTCCTGTTTGTCTTCCTCGCTGTCTGCTTTCGATAGCAGATGAGTCGTCATAGGACAGAACCCAGCGTCGAAGGATGCTCCACTGTATTATCCGGGGACCGGTTTTGTTACTGCCACTAAACCGGATGTGAGCAATGATCCTGAGCGAAGCTCGTCAAGCTCCCAAGACGTGGCGATGCGCGAGCGGGTGGATGGTGAATAGTTTGCTTAATTTCTGTATGTTATATCCTGTAAGATGTTCGAGGACCCCACCGGAATGTCATGTGCCAGTGGTAAATGGGTCTGACGCGTCGGACGAATCACGATGACCGCAAGCTCAAGCGACGGTGTTCGTTGAACTTCGTTCCCGCGGTCATACTTAGCCTACCGGGTCCCTCCCTGTTTACGAGACCATCAATACACAACTGAACCCACCCCTGGCCGATGGCGTCTCCTTCGGCATATAACTTTGATGATTCTAAATTGCTCTGGACCCCTGCGCACCCCGGCCATGCGATCTGCGAGAGGCTGAGGAGGGAAATTAACATGAAGCGAGGACTGAAGCTAAGTGTGTCTATCCTAGCCGTTCTTGTCCCCGAGGGTTATCTGGGCTGAAAGCCGTGTCGCAGAGGATTACAACGATCTCCATGCTTACTCGGTGACCACTTACACTTTCTGGCTTGATTTGTGGGATTTCATGGGTATCATAGCTTCCATTCCACCTCGCCCAGACCAGGTACGATGCCCCCATCAAGCTCTAGCTCCAGGAGCAGCGTTCTGACTCTCCTCACGAAAGATAATCGTACCTGGCGCTATCCCCGAACGCCCATCTTGGTTCCCTGGGACGCGTCTCAATTATGCGGAGAACCTGCTCTGGAAGGATGACTCTGCCATCGCTATCACAGCAGCCTATGAGTACGACCTTATCCCCGCCAGAGCCGGAAAGGCTCAATTCAGTGGTGTTAAGCAGTACACTTTCCATGAGCTAAGGGAATTGGTGCGCGTCATGGCTGCTGCCATGAAGAGGGCCGGAGTACGCGTTGGCGACAGGGTTGCCGGTACGCCCAATCAACTACTGTTCCGTGTCGATTGATAATGATTTGAGCTCTGGACTTTGCCACGGGTATATTTATCGAGCAGCTATTATCACCAACTCCGTCACTGCTGTCGTGATAGCTCTCGCCGCAGCCTCCATCGGTGCTATATTCACCAGTACAGCAACAGACATGGGCACATCCGGGATCCTTGACAGATATCGCCAAATTCGTCCAAAGATCCTTTTCGCTTCATCCGAGACAGTTTACTCCGGAAAGACTATTAACATCACCAGAAAGATTGCAGACGTAGAGAGTGACCTGAGGTTGGGCGGATACGGACTGGAAAAAGCGGTCGTGTTGAGAAGCGAGAAGACCGGGGACCTGGTGCAAGTCCCTAACTGGTGGGTCCCATTTCTCCGGCGGACTGATGGAATTTTTCTTAAACTTTACTGTGCATGATTAGCCTCACCATTGATGCATTCCTGACCCCATCATCTGCGACTGAAGACTACCCATTGACATTTGAACAGCTCCCTTTTGATCATCCCTTGTACATACTGTATTCTTCGGGAACCAGTGGTCCCCCAAAATGTATTGTGCATGCTGCTGGGGTGAGTTTGTATTTTACTGATTCAACCCAGTGTCCAGCATACGTCTTTCCTGACGTTTCGTAGGGTGCACTCGTGAATAGCAAGAAGGACTGCAAGATTAGCTTTGGGATATCAGCGACTGACGTATACTTTCAATACACCACTGTTCGTAAACGCCTTTATTACGATTTGTGATCTCATCAGACTCACAGACTGCATGGATGATGTGGCCATTCATGCTCTCGGGCCTTGCTTGTGGAGCACACATCATATTATACGAAGGTTCTCCGTTTTACCCTGATGTAAAGGAATACCTCAAATTCATCGATTGGACGGGGTGAGACATCCTTGCACATTCACATTTAACCTATCTCACTTCACTCGTGTAGGGTGACAATCTTTGGTACCTCGCCGCGATTCCTCTCGGAGCTGCAAGCGCGCAATGTTGATCCGCTCTCCATCGCTTCGCCATCTGTACCCTTCGCTGGCCTCTGCCAAATAGCAGTGACGGGCGCGGTATTGACGCCTCAACTCATGACCTGGACTCATAAGGCTTTCGGCGGGAATTTGCATATTACCAGCACGAGTGGAGGTACAGACGTGTTTTGTTCTTGTTAGTTCCCCAATCTCTTCTCCGGTCGAGACAAACACTGATCTCAATCCACGGCATAGTCGTGACAGCTGTGTTGTCGTTTCCTGTCTATGCCGGCGGCAAGTCCCTTCTCGTATCGAGTCCCCTACTTTTGATGAATCCTGGCAACAGAACTTCAAGGCCCAGCCCTCGGCATGGCTGTCACCGTCTATTCCCCGTCTGGTCAAGCCATTCCTGCCAGTTCTTGCATACCTGGCGAACTGGTCATCACTCGCCCACATCCATCCGTTCCCTTGTACTTTCTGAACGATACCCCTACACACGACAAATTCCTCTCGGCATATTTCCGTACTTTCCCACCTGGCCGTGATGGTACTCCAGTGTGGCGGCAAGGCGACTTTGTCGTTCGAAACCCTGCCACTGGCGGGTTCATCTTTTTGGGTCGAAGCGATGGGGTTCTTAATCCCAGCGGTGTGCGGTTTGGAAGCGCAGAAATCTATAACCTTGTCGACGGGAAGATTGTGGGGCTGGAAGGCATGGAGGATGTTCTGTGCGTAGGACAGCGGAGACAAGGTGAAGACGACGAAAGAGTACTCTTGTTTTTGAAGATGAAGGAGGGTTACAAAGGTAAACTAGGGGCGGAATTGAGGGGGAGAATTCGGAGCGTGATCCGGGAAGGCTTGAGCAGGAGGCACGAACCTACAGGAATATTCGAAGTGGAAGATATACCTGTGCGTAATCACGTTTACTCGTCGACATGATGGCACTGACGTTCATTTTTTCCCTTGATAATAGTACACATTAAACGGCAAGAAGATCGAGATTGCGGTGAAACAAATTGTCTCGGGTGCAGATGTTGTCCCGAGTGGGATCGTTGCGAACCCAGAGTCATTCAAGTTATATTACAAGTACAGAGATTTCGAGGATGTGATGAAAGAGGCGGAGGGAGTTGATGTAGGGCCTGGGCGAAAGCTCAAGGCCGCGAAGTTGTGAACGACTGTATCTTTCGTACCTGTACAATGCTGAGAAGAATTCTGAATCAAAGGATGTCGATGAGCAGTAGCTCTCCGCAACTACCAACACCATTGACACTGGTCTTCACTGCTTGATCCCAAAAATGCCTGCTCATAATTCCTTGCATTCTCCACCTGTCAAGACCTTACATTGTGCAAAACTGATCAAAAGACCATCATTGCCATACCTAATCACGCAAAAGTCCTAGAACAAGGGAAAGCTCCTCGAGATTGGCTCCCAATGCCATCTCTCGTGCAAGCGCCACTTCCCCCTGGTCCGAAGCGCCGGTCTTATGGATGAAAAAAGCCCACTGTTCTTCACTTGTGATATAGAAAAGGTAAAAACCGACTTGACTCTGTAAGGATGCGGTCTTGTTTGGCTTGATCCGCTTACTAGAACGCGGAACTTGATTCGACTCTAGTAGAGTCGAATCAAGTTCCGCTAGGTAGCGTCTATCGACTCAGAATTACCTGTAGTATGTGCATCCATCCACATCCAGAGAGGACAACATACGAATGAAGCAATTGCAAGATACACCCCTAATTCAAGTTGAAGCTAACGTTTCAGAATCCGCCTTTCGTGCCCACGATTCAGCCTGAGTGCTACGACGAAACTTGGGGTTTGTTACATTTGGTTCAGCACTACAATACCGGTCAATCGGAAGCTAGTACATCACGAGACTTCAGATTTTCTGGTAAGGGCTTATAATGCCTTGTCAAGAAAATGAATTTGTATAATGAAAATAATATAAAAGTAATCTGCTAAGGCCTTATAAGGCCGTTATAACGGTAGCTCTTGTAGAAAATGAGTGTCGGACAGTCAGTAAAGACGCACATCGTACGGTTCGGTAAGGGTGGCCAAGTTCTATCGGTGCAGTGGCCCTCATATATCCCTTATAATGGTAGGTCCTGTGGAGAATGAACATCGGACAGTCAGTAAAGACGCACATCATATAGCTCGGTAAGGATGGCCAAGGTGTATCGGTTTGGTAGCCCTCATATATCCTTTATAATGGTAGGTCCTGTGGAGAATGAGCGTCGGACAGTCAGCAGAGAAAAACATCACACAGCTTGGTAAGAGCGAGAAAGATTTATCGGTTTGGTACAAGAGCATAAGTAGTGTGGATGTATAATAACTGTGGGTCACCTGTAGAAGGCACGCCAGGGCGAGACACCCGGTTCAATATCAAGGACAGTTGGAAATGTGTATGAAATATAAACCCAACCTGGGGGTTGTGAAGAAGGGCTGTCAACTAGACGGTGTCCGGAAAGAAATGCAGTTCGGTCACCTGAGAAGAATACCTGTCAGACAGATGAGAGGGTGTTACTCTTCGAACGGTTGGCTTTACTGGGCAAGAATATCGGCACTTGGAATACTGGCAATCTGTGTCCGACGTGCAGCAATACTGTTACAGACACTATCAATTTTTCCCTTATTTTTCCCTATTTTTCCTGATTTTCTAGAGCGACTTTCGCATTTAGCCCCTATCTATTAGGCCCTATCACCCGAAACCACTAAATGCTCAAGTCCGGTCCCAGTCCAGACCCACTCGCCTCATGGGTACCATGTGTATTGCTGTACGCCTCACCGATCATGCATGTCGTGCAGCCTCGCCTCATGTCGGCCTCACCGGTCACACATGTCGCGCAGCCTTGCACATGTTCGCCTCATGCGCACTGCCTACCTCACCCATACTTTGTGGACATCACCTGTTAGAGGCATGTACGCCTCACTACCTACTCATGTAGCATAGGATATCTACCGATCTAGTGTACACTAGTACAAACCCCTGTGTAGTATATAAACCCCCAATAGAGTGCCAGAGGACCTCAGTCTTGTCCTCTTGGAGTTTTCCCTTTAACTCTAGGAGCTACACTTCTATCTCTATTGTTCTATTGTCTAGGCTTGTGCTCTACAGTGAGTACTGGTCGTTTCAACGATGACTTGAAGTGTATACATAAGTTAAAGAGCTTTTCTTCCATACTTCAATTTCTGCTTGTCTAAATTTTTCATGAAGATAGATCTATAGGAATATAGTAAAATTTCAGACGGAGAGAATACATCATGACCTCTAGCAATATCTGCGCCTTTTCACTGCCAAAAAACAAGACAAATGAGTAGATTGGCTTCCAATAGCATGGTTCTCCCATATTACAAAGGAACAAGCCTCTACTCAAAAGTCACCATTTGAGGTGACCTGGTCCTATGCTTCCCATATGGGTTTCGAACAGAGAATAACCAAAGCACCTGCTGCTGAGAAATTCTTCTCTACCATGCCTAGAACAGACAAAAGCTAATCTTCAGAAAGTACAGCAACAGATGAAAGCCCAGGCTAATAAGCATTGCTCCGATGCCTCTAAATATCAGATTGGCAATAAAGGTTGGTTTTCTACCAATAACCTAGAAGTATTGTGTGCCTCAAAGAAGCTTATGGAATAATGGTTAGGACCATATGACATCATCAAGCTTGTAGGAGACAATGCATTGAAGCTACACCTGCTGCACACCATGTGCATTCATCCAGTAGCCAACATCTCCTATGTCTGCCCCTACAAAGAATCCCTTGAGGGGCAAACCTCTGATCGACCTGGTCCAGTGAAAGTCATGGAAAACAAAAGTAAAGTATGAAGTAAATTATATCCTAGACATATGGAGAAATGGAAAAAGCATGGAATGCCTTGTCCATTGGAAAGGGTACTCAAAGGAGGATTACATACATATAGGAACCAAGAAGTCATATCAGAAATGCTAAAGAAGCAATTGAACTATTTTATGTGAGAAATCACACGTCCACCTCCACATGATGTTTGGGAAACATACCAAACTCTATAACCCTTACAATGATTGCTTGGAAGGTGATTTTTAGAAAGGAGTGTTACAGACACTATCAAGTTTCCCCTTATTTTCCCCAATTTTCCTGATTTTCTAGGATGACTTTCGCATTTAGCCCCTATCCATTAGCCCCCATCGCCCGAGACCACTAAATGCTCAAGTCTGGTTCACAGTCTAGACCCACTCGCCTTATGAATACCATGTGTATTGCTATGCACCTCACCAATCAACACATGGCACATAGCCTTGTGCATGCTTGCCTCATGTACACTGCCTACCTTATCCATATCTTGTGGTTAGCACCTGTTACCCTCATGTACGCCTCATGGCCTGGTCATGTAGCATAGGATATCTACTGAAACAACCAGCACTCACTAATAGAGCACAAGCCTAGTAGTAGCTCCTAGAGTTGAAGGGAAAACTCCAAGAGGACAAGACTGAGGTCCTCTGGCACTCTATTGGGGGTTTATATACTACACAGGGGTTTGTACTAGTGTACACTAGATCGGTAGATATCCTATG
>JBBPNP010000326.1:0-27494 GCA_038090955.1 Xerocomellus intermedius
ACTACCTACTCATGTAGCATAGGATATCTACCAATCTAGTGTACACTAGTACAAACCCCTGTGTAGTATATAAACCCCCAATAGAGTGCCAGAGGACCTCAGTCTTGTCCTCTTGGAGTTTTCCCTTCAAACTCTAGGAGCTACTTCACTACCTCTATTGTTCTATTGTCTAGGCTTGTGCTCCATTAGTGAGTACTGGTTGTTTCACAGGTCACCAAACAGACCTGGTCTGTTGAGCAGCGATGGCCAGAGCGATGGCCCATACAATGTCCTCATTGCTTGGATAGCAGTTCTTCCTGATCCACTTGCCAAGAAGATAGCCAGCTGGAAAGTTCTGGAAGTCCCACCTCCCTTGCTTGTCACAGCAGCCCCAGATGATGTAGATGGGAAGATGGGCCTGGACCATTCGCTGCATACAGATGACACATTGCTCATCAAACAGATTCACAGCAGTACTGACCCTCGGAGTTGTCGGTGAGAACGTTCCAACTGGAGAGTCTCTGAGCATCTCAACCATCGCAGGTGGAAACCCTTTATCCAACAGAACCTTAACCCACTGTGGTTCAGGTCCATCAATCCCTTCTGGATATCCACTAATGGCCCAGGATGTGAGGGTGATGAGATGTTGAAAGAGATACAGCGCATGGGATGTAGCACCACGAGTGGCTTTCTCGGTCTCCCAAGGCTTTCTGTAATTGGTCGCTTCTGAAACCAGAGTCAAGATGACATTCATAAAAGCCATCACGCCGAGTATGTGGAAGACATCAGTGAGGAAATCATCAAGGGCGATCCACTTATTCAAGAGATCAGTTCTCAACTGGTAGAGAGTATTTAATCGAACGATCAGTAGACTTTTCTTGCTGAACGCGAGGCAAGAGAAAAGCGGGCCGTGGCAAGGGGTATGGCACAGGGAAAAAGGAAACTGTGGATAGTCCGGAGACATGACACGGAATTTGTGACTGGAGGACAATGCTTCATTCTCGTCGTCTGACTGGAGGGCAGGTATATAGACAGATGGTGGGAGGTGGTACCGACATATTGGGGAAGACAATGACACAGCCATTCAAGATGAAGACATGCATTGCTAGAGGTTGGGAAGTGCGCATTAACGCCTGATGAGCAGCTGATGAGCAGCTGATGAGCGTCCAATTACTTTTCTTGTTTCGAAAATACTATCTTTTTGGAGGAATAAAAATGAATAAAAATATTTGATATTTCCTGGCCACCAAAAAAGACCATGCAAAATTACATGTTTCATCTATCATTTTTTCAAGCACGAAAGTTCGGGTGTCTCGCACTAGAAAAGGTGTGAACGATATTTTGGATTTTGCGTTAACTTTATGATTCCCTTAAATTTATTATTTTCTTTGACATTTTCATGGTCACGAAATGTTACACAAAAGTACATGTTTCACTGAACATTTTCTTATCAATAGCATTCTGAAATTTTTGGGCGTGAAAAATGGGAAATAAAATTTCATATTATTATTTGCTATTTTCAATACACTTTAAACATTGTGAGAATGTCATAATCCCCGGTGTGCTATGTCTTAGCCGACTTTAGCAACTCATGTTAGAGCTACCGAACTACATAGCTCTAAGTACCACGACTTACCTCGTACGTTTCCCGTTGTACCACCCAAGTTGTTTCCGTCTGCCATGAGCACACCGTCTTATCAATTGATGTGGGGTCCAGGTGTGGTAGGTATGTAAGAACGCACTAGAATACTCGTGGTCGAAGACTAACCACCTCTGCAGGTTTGACGATTGCAGGAGCGTATGTCAATTTACCCACTCATGATTAGTCTATATACATGATCGACTCCATGCTAGCTTATATGGCGTTGGCGTTGGTCAATTCATATTCTATATGCGAGCGTTTCCACACGACAAGGTCCAACTAAAGATACTGGTGAGCATTATCGACTGCACACAAGTTCTTGTGCTCCCGATGCAGATTATATCCATTCGCAGGTGTTCATCGTCTTGTGTGTTTGCCCTTGTAGATTTTGCCATATGATTGACGTTGGAAAAGCGTCCTCGATAGCATCCAGACGTTCGCGTTGGTATGGTATTACCATCACATTCTGATCAATTGTCGGTTGAATGACTCTCCGGAGTGTCGGATCCATCTGCCTACGTGAGTCACTGCATGAAACCGTTTTCGAAGCTCACATTGCATCTCACGCAAGGTTGTTCATCGTAAGCGACTCATTTATCTAATTCGAGACGTACATACTGAGTGCACAAATTGTTTTAGTTCGGTCTTGCACTCATAGTAAGCGGCACGCAGCTCCACCGGAGATTTCGTGAATGACTCTCTTCAAGTATTGCATCACATTCATTGTTCAAAGGTAGACCTATACACTATTCGAACTGAACCGTTGTCTGATGCCCTGATAGCTTCTACGTTCATCGAGTCTGGATAAGTAAGTAATTACTGGACTCCGTCTCGTCATTGTTCACTTCTGCTTTACAGTCAGCGGTCGGAATCGAGTCATTACATCTGCTGTGGTATGATGTGAAACTCGGGTACTATTCGCTGAGATTAGCTGAATTCAAAATGACAGTTTGTGTCGGCCCTTGCTCAACTGGGTAAGCAATCAAAATCTCTGATCCACTTGACTCAATTACAAATCAGTGCTTGGACTCTGTTCGTGTCTCTTCATTCCATCCCCTTGATTGATATCCTTGACTAGCGACACTGCAGTGTGTACGGCAGAGTTGTGGGTGGCCAAGTGTCATACCTGGCTTCCGAGTGATCGTTTTGCAGAATCAACACGCCGATATATCAAGTTTTATTCATCACAGAGGTACAGTGCTATGAGACTGCGGGTGCCAAGCTCATGATCAGGACACAGTTTGCGCCATTGGCTGCAGTAGCGAGCGCTCTTTGTGATGCCACCATCACGGGTTCTATTATGTATTACCTGCGACCAGCGAGGACAGGTGTAAATCGGTATTTCTTCCCATTCTTGCGTGCGGTGTCGTATTTAACCCTTAACAGGCGCGGTAACTATATCAGG
Organism: Xerocomellus intermedius; assembly: GCA_038090955.1. Lineage (NCBI taxonomy): Eukaryota > Fungi > Basidiomycota > Agaricomycetes > Boletales > Boletaceae > Xerocomellus > Xerocomellus intermedius. The sequence goes on from JBBPNP010000326.1 coordinate 3,027, forward strand.
AAACTGAACATCATCTTCGTCCAGATGGGACTTCTCTCCTTGTAGGTCTACGCCTGAATATCTTGAGTGCTGTGCTGCAGTCTTTCTTCCTTGCCATGCAGCATCAACTCACTAGCAGTGGCGGTCGCGGTAAGCGCACCACTAGGGAACACGTGTTAAATCTGAATTGATATGGTTCCCAAGTACTACATACAGGATGACGCAGTGGCTCAGTTTCTGACTGCTAGTCGTATGGTATTAAGCAAGAGTGAGCCCACAGTCGATCCACATGATTCTCTCACTAACTAATCGGCGTCTATCCACAGCATACCTGAATTCCATGCTCAGCGTGTAAGTAGATCCGATCTAGGGAATGCTGGCTAGCATGACGAAAGCTTTTAGGCTGAATGCGCGGAAGCCAATCCGGGACGATCAAGCAGCTCAAGCTCAACGTACCATAGAGATTCCCACAATCCCCACTATTTGATGATATCAGCGATCGCTTCATAAGATGTGCACTACCGATTCACATATTCGTCGTGGAGTTGGTGGTGCGAATGTTTTCTTTACAGGATCGATTTGACACCCCGGACCATCATACATACTATCGCCCCCTCCCGTGCCACCTGCTCATTTTCCGGCGCTCCACTAAACACACAACATTTTCACCATTTTATTGTACTCATACTAGCGCTAGTACTATACCTACATCCGCGGACTTGGACGGAGAAACATGAGGCAGTAGTTATCTTGATTGTGAAGTTGTCATGCCATACGTTGATTGCTCCCTTTGTATACATTTGCTAATTCCGAGCTTCCATTCCCAATGAATTAAAAGCTTCGGCAAAGTTTACATCGCCTATCTCGTTACGCAAGAGAGGGATCTCTTTATCTCCCTGAAGAACGTCCCGAAGACCATTCTTGCGCTAGAGAAACGCCGATGCCACGGCTGCGTCTTTGATCGTGTCTCGTGCTCCCCGTTCACCCCAGTGTTGACACATTGGGCGAGAAGCCTGGAAGGCTACCTGCTGCAGCGGGCATACGCGGTCACACCGCTGGCCTATTAGGTCGTGAAGAGACCAAGAATCATGCAAGAAATACGGAAGAGGAGACCGATTCACTCACTAACGAACTCCTGGCTTTGGCGGAGCGACAAGAGAGAGTATCCTCACCCACAGGAAGTGCTACTAGTGGCAGCGCGGGAGCGGGAGAGTCGAATGTGGAGGCGAGAGCAAAACTCAGCATGCGCAGGTTGTTGTAGGTATAAAGTAACCTATACATCCTTCGTCATCTTCTTTGCGCCGGGAAAAACGCCCATGAAATTCTAATGTGGTTGCCTTCTGCAAGATGGAAGTCAGTGCTGAGAACGCAGATCCACTTCTCGAACCGGAGGAAGATGATCGTTCCATCTTCCACTCTGATGGCTTCCGGGGTCGCTTAGCCCTCAGTGGAGCCTTCACAACAAGTGGCCGTGTACATTGTTTATGCCGGAGTTTGAATCGAGTTGGCGGGTGATAATGTACGGTACTAGTATTCCCATCCAGAATAGTAAAACTTGACCGCGATCTTGCGAATGGGATGGTCTAGAAATGGAACGGACTTCCACCAGTACCCGGAGAGACGCCACGCTTTGGACGCTTGTAATAATAAGGGCCTGCTCTGACGGGTATGGAGTTGGAACTCGGTAAAACGCGTGATAAACTCCTTGACCAGGTTTCATAGTCGGGTGATGACCTTTGAGGGCAAGCCTGTAGTGATATCGAATCTTCCGAACCACATTACCTCATCAGGAAGATCAATTATCCAGGTTGAACTTGTGAAGCGACCATTGACCAGCCTAATGGGCTATAACCTGGTAGGCAGACAACACGAGGAATCCGATTTTCTAAGGGCTGAGGGCTTGGCAATTCGTTGTTCCTAGACCTGGAGGAGACAGGTTTGCTATGCAAGAATGCGTGGGAAGGAGCCAAAATTCGACGCCCGCAGGAAGTCTAGACAGACTTGGCGATACTTTTGCGGAACCTAACCTTAACCTCAGCGAGGGGTTCCTTTCGTCGGGGCATGCTGACAACACTCCATCGTCTACGAATACACTACATACTACGATCCTCGGGGCCAGGGGTACCCGGAGGGCAATGGTATTAGCAAACATGTCTATTTCAATTGGATGATATCACTGGGTGCCACACAGGTACATTCACTGGCATAGTTGATGCCAATCGCAAAAAAGGATCAACCGAGCCTTCGACGAGTCCGATTCATGGTGCCGGGGACGGTACTTACCCATGTGCCAAAGAATAACGTTATGGTTGGTCTCTTGTGCACCAGATTTCTATGAAAGTTGAGTTTCCCTCCCGGAGCCGAGTCTGACGGTGAGCGAATAAGCATACATTGTGCCCTTCTGCTCATCAGGGTTGTAGTAACGTAACCCCCTTGAAAGTTTTCGAGGTGCACTTTGAGTTCAATGTGTTGCGAAGTCAACGAGGCTGAGTCATCTGATGCAATAGACTGGATATAAGCTCGTACGTTTCCCCTCGCTGCGGCGTTGCACTACATAAGTTGTTTCCGTCTGCCATGAGCACAGTTCCCTATCAATTAATATGGGGTCCTGGTGTGATAGGTATGTAAGGATGTCTAGAGCATTCGTGGTCGAAGACTAATTACCTCTGCAGGTTTGACGATTGGAGGAGCGTATGTCGATCTACCCACTCATGATTAGTTTATATGCATGATTGACTTCATGCTAGCTTATACGGGGTTGGAGTTGGTCAATTCATATTCTATGTGCGAGCGTTTCCACACGACAAGGTCCAACTAAGGGTACTGGTGAGCACTTTCGGATGCAGGTTCCAGTGTTCGTTATGTAGTTTGTATCCATTCGCAGGTGTTCATCCTCTTGTGTGTCTGCTCTTCCAGATTTTGGCATATGACTGACGTTCGACCAGCGTCCTCGACAGCGTCCAGACGTTCGTGTCGCTATGGTCTTACCATTATGTTTTGGTCAATTGTCGGTTGAATTACTCTCCGGGATGTGCGATTTATCTACCTGTGTGAGTCACTGGATGAAATGAAACCGTTTCGAAGCTCATATTGCATCTCATGCTAGATCACTAATCGTAAATGGCTCGTTTATTAAATTCGAGACGTACATACTGAGCGCACAAATTATTTTTTTAGTTCGGTCTTGCACTCATAGTAAGTGGCACGCGACTCACCGAAGATTTCGTGAACGACTCTCTGCAAGTTCTGCATCACCTTTATTGTTCAAAGGTAGACCTATACACTATTCAAACTGAGCCGCTGTTTGATGCCCTGATACAAATAGCTTCTACGTTCATCGAGTCTGGATAAGTAAGTATTAACGGGATTCCCTCTCGTCATTTTTGACTTCTACTTTACAATCAGCGGACGGAATCGAGTCATTACAACCGCCGTGGTGTGATCTGAAACTCAGATACAATTCACTGAGTTTAGCTGAATTCAAAGTGACAGTTTGTATTCGCCCTTGCTCAACTGGGTAAGCAATCGAACAAAATCTCTGACCTACTTGACTCAATTACAAATCAGTGCTTGGATTCTGTTCGTGCCTCCATTCCTTCCGTCAGCTGCATGCCTTGATTGATATCCCTGACTGGCGACACTGCAGTGTGTACGGCAGTGTTGTGGGTGGTTAAATAGCTTACTCGGATTTCTCATTGATCGTTTTGCAGAATCCACACACCGACATATCAAGTTCTATTCACCACAGAGGTACAGTGCTATGAGACTGCGGGTGCTAAACTCACGACATGGACACAGTTTCCGCCGTTGGCTGCAGTAGCGAGCGCTCTTTGTAATGCCACCATCACGGGTTCTATTATGTACTACCTGCGACCACCGAGGACAGATGTAAATCGGTACTTCTTCCCGTTATTGCGCGTGGTGTCATATCCAACCCTTAACAGGCGTGGTACCTATATCAAGAAACTGAACGTCATCTTCGTTCAGATGGGACTTCTCTCCTTGTAAGTCTGCGCCTGAATATCTTGAGTGCTGTGATGCTGTCTTTTTTTCTTGCCATACAGCATCAATTCATTAGCAGTGGTGGTCGCGGTAAGCGCACTGCCACTACCAGGGAACACATGTTAAATCGGAATTGACGTGATTCCCAAGTACTACATGCAGGATCATGGAACATCTCAGTTTCTTACTGCTAGCCCAGGTATCGTACTAAGCAAGAGTGAGCCTGCAGTCGTTCCAAATGAATCTCTCACCAAGCTAATCGGCGTCTATCCACAGCATACCTGAATTCCATGCTCAGCGTGTAAGTAGATTCGATCCAGGCAATGCTGGCTAGTGACGAAGGCTCTCAGATTGAATGCGCGCAAGCCAATCCGGGAAGAACAAGAAGGTGAAGCTCAACGTACCATAGAGATTCCGACAATCCCCACTATTAACTATTCGGCGACATCAGCGGCCGCATCATAGGATTATTCGGCACGGACTTGGCGGTGCGAATGCTGAATTGTAATATATCTTAATTTGCTAGTCAAGCTCCCAATAAGGAATCCATGGCGCTGGGTTCCTGATTGTCTTTTCGCTTTATCGAAAGGAAGGAAATTGCACGTTCATGCATTCGGGAAGTTCGAGTTGTCGACGGCATTTGGGTCATCAGGTCAGTACCAAGCCGACTGACCCGACTGCTGCTGGTGACGTCTACTTACAAACAATTGTAGCATACACTGTACTGCCATCACGTACCACGAGTGATACTAGGGGGGTCCTCCCCCGACCCGCCCTGACTCGGAGAGCGAAGAAGTACTTAAACAATGTCAAGCTAATCAACATGCAATGGACGATGAACCATAATATGCAAAGCAGGCGCTCTGATTTACGAGAACTCGCAACGAACAACGGAGCCAAGACTCACCTTTGATTCCGGCCGTTCTTGATCACTTGTTTTAGAAGGCACGTTCCATCAAAGTTGATGGTTTGCCACAACCATACTAGCGCTCTCACTGTTCCCACAACCTCCACCAAAATCAACAGTAGGAATACAACCTTCCTGGATTGATTATATAGAGTAAATATTGTTGACTTACTTTGTCCAGCCAAACTGCATCTTCCAAGATCACCTTGGACTTAGCACGATACACCAAATAAACTCGAGAAGGTTCCAAGAACCTGTGAGAAAGTTACCACATAGTAGATGGACCAGCCTGGGCAAGGTTTGACATGTTGGCACTAAGTAGTTGGCTTTATATCACCACTGGTACCTGCAATAGGGCTAGTCCTGTGCCATCACGTCAGTTGCAATCAATACACTGCTACGTTAGCATTGAAAAGGACGCTCTCGTAAAGTCTCGAATACAAACCAGTTTCATCAAGTTCAATTGATGCGTAGCCATCACCACGGTTCAGTTTGAGACCTCCCGCCAGGGACGGCCATAGGGACTGAGTCGAACTGAAACAATGGGCCTCCACATCACGGACTGGCTCGTGCCAGCCTGAGTGGCAACGCGATGATGGCGACAGTCAACTAGTCAGACTGGCCGTGCACAGGGTTTTCAACTTCCGTGTTATTTTGCATCCATAACCCTACTTTCCATTTGATCTCAGCGTAAGCTTCCTCAAGCACGACCTATTGAAAATCTGAAGCCGGAGCGAGTGTGAAAAATCGACCACGTCACCCGGCCCTCTCCAATGATTTGCTTGGTTTTTGCATCTTGAACCACCGTAACCTCTACATCCCCACCGTGGGTCTTGTCTAACCTCGCAACTCGAAATAATCTTCATCCGCAAGGTTGTTGATGTGTATTGAAAATGCAAGGTAATGACAAACAATTACAAATACCTTTACTCGTTCGAGCTAGTCCGGGACCAACACATTGAACCAATCTCCATCTTATCAACTGAACAGCACAGATCTATTGGAATCCCGCATCGTTGTCTCAAATGCCCACCTCTGATCGCTTCGAGGGCGCAAAACTGCCAAGTCCACGTAAGCCCACAGACTCCAGGATAGTATCTTTTGATGTTCAGGTTGGCGGTTGTTGCAGCGAGGTTGAAAAGCACCGATTTACCCGATGATATAGACGGTCAGGCAGTAGAACCAGAACCGTTCCTTAGCGGCCATCCTATCTTGCCGGAGGACATGGGTATGTGGGCCTTTGTGGCGCGACTAATTCAATAGCTTACACCCTCGCCTTCAGATATCGCTGATCTGACACAGGCACAGCTCTATGAAATGAATCAGGTAGGTATACTCATTCAGTCACATCTGCTTCACCCGTGACTGCTCTCTACAGAGGCTCCTCGAGGAAAGCATGGAGTCGGAGCGTCCTCTGGTCTCTCCGCCTGAAGCCATCTCTGTCCTGCGAGATGAATACTCCAATTCCTCCGATTTTCTGGCTCAGATAGATACCCTGATCAATCGAGGGTACAGGATTATAATTCGTGCCAAAGGTTGGTGTTGCATCGCCTGTGGCGCGATCAGATATCTCACTATACACTTCTTTAGGCGATGGTGATTGTTTCTATCGAGGTGATTCTACTCTATCTGATGTGATCTCACTTTTGATGCATTTCAGTTCTTTAGCATTGGCATTTGCCTATCTGGATCGCCTTATGAAGTCCCCGGGGCGTAATAAAGAAGTTCGGTTAGCCGCGACCAGCAATATGCTCGCGAACGCTGGTTTCGACGATTGTGTCTATGGGCAACCTTATGAGATCCTCCAGAGCTTGGTTCAACTTCATGGTTCAAGTCGTACCAACGCAAAGGAAGAACTTTGGCAAAGTTTTACAGATCCACTAAGTACGTTCACAATCAAGATGTAGTATCTATCTGTCTCACCTGTTCCACTAGCATCCAACTACATCGTGATGTACATGCGTCTGCTGACTTCTGCCCAGATGCGCATCGACGACCAATTTGCAGACTTTCTTTTTGACCCTGAGTCACAATTGCAAGCCTCCGTCGACGATTTCTGTAGGAAATTCGTGGAGCCCCTTGGAAAAGAGGCAGGTCAGTGCACATAGATGTCTTTCAGCGACGGACTACTGCATCTCGAAAAAAAGACCATGTCCAGGTGGCTGCCCTTGCTCAGGCGTTGGACGTTCATGTCAAGGTGGCTTACCTGGACGGGCACGCTGCAGACGGCCAGGTCAACTTTGTCGATTTCTCGGAGAACGTGTCAGGCGGTGCTGAGCCACTAGTTTTACTATACCGGTGAGCGATTGCTGTGTTGATTCCGATCGGCATCGTTTGATGATCCGTTGGCTAGACCTGGCCACTATGATATCTTACAGAAGAACGCTTGAAAAAGCGATCGACTCGGAGGTGGCCCATAAATATATTCACAACATATTCCATGTAAGATATACTCGTCCAAAAAAAGATACCGTAGTGGGATCCCCCACCCATACGTAAATGCTCGCATCATTGGACTTGGACAAGGGGCAGAGACACGCACGTTCAACCCCGCCCGCGAGCGTTTCTTAAAGTTGTCAGATACCTATCCCGATCTTATGGTACGAAACGCGTATAATAAGTATTAGAAAAATGCGCAGCAAACCAAACAGTCAACATCGACAACACAGCTATGCATACACTTTCGAAATGGTATAAACAATGCCTGCACTTTAAAGAATGAGCACTGGCACCCCGATCGCACCACTGACGTAGTCGCCAATTCCCAAGCGGGTGGTGGCGGCGCTGCATTGGGGTAGGGCTTCCGTGTAGGGGCGCTTTTCTTCCAACTTGGCCACGGCCGTTTGTTTGTCCTTGGGGTCGTTTGTGACGTCGTCCTGCCGCACTGAGTACGACAAAGGAAGGGTATTTCTGCTCGTACCACTCCTCGCTGTAAAGGGTATGGTGGGTTCCCTCGGACCGGACCGACAAACCTGGTGAATGAGATTACCTTGCAACACATGACGGAGAGCCGGAGGAAGTTGGGGTCCTGGGGTTTGTGGTATATCCTGCGCGCATAGTTCCTGAAGATGAGGGCGACTTCACGCAAGTTAGTGGATTGCATGATCAACTGTGGAACATGAACTGATCAGTCTCGAGCAATCAACGCAGAAAATGCGAACCCATTCCCAAGCAGCTTCCGCTTTTCTGATCCTGACATTGCGCTGGAACTTGTACGGATTCATGAAGCACAGCGCAAGCGTAGCCATGACTATACACGTACTGCGGTACTGCACAAGTCCTGAAGACGCCCTGGTTCGTGAGGAAGGTCAATTAGAAGCTCGGGATGCTGTATGTTGTCATGCGAGTCTTGGGGATCATTCACACCCGCATTTTGAACTTTTGCATTGCGTCGCAGCGACTCGAACTTGCCCGTTGTGTAATCACTAGTAGGCGGCACAGCGGCGTTCGTTGATTGAAGGCTGAGATTCCTCCTGCTTTGTACTGTATACATCTCAGTGTCCAATCATACTGAAAATGGCTCGTATCTCCTTCAAGGGCACGATAAATGATTCCAGCTAGATGCAAGGTCATGGTTTGGTGAAATGGCCATGGACACAATTTCATCTGTGTGATTGATAACAGACCATCTGCTTCCATTAAATGTCAGTGTCCCAGAAAGAGATTGATGAATTTACGGAGGCTGCGATGAATGTGCCGTTACTTGCTAGGGGAATGCACCCAGTATCGTTGCTGCTGTGAGTCGGCCATCGAGAAAACGTGGTTCCTCATGACATGTCTACTGCACTTCTTCCTACCCAATATTTGCTCTACACTCTGGGTCGGCGCTGCTTACGCTCTTTCTTCGAATCGGGGTGGCCCGCCATTCTGATTGACCATAGGTCACTTTGCACTCTGTAGTGGCATATGCAGTGGCGAAAATAATCGTTCTTTAAGTACCTATAACTACAGAAACTTTAGTCTGGAGAAAACCTTGACCACGGACCGTGGTCCGTATGTGTACACGGTCGTCCGCGTCAAGTTAGCTACACTTCTGAGCTTCTTCCCTGGCCCCGTCCGTCCGGAAGATACACGTTCGACAACGTCGATAGATGGATTTTGTCTCTGCTGCTGTCGAACAATTGTGACCCAGACGTGTCTCCACTCGCAGGACTGAAATTTATTAACGAAACCGGTCGGCTGAACGTATCGTTGTTCCATGCTTTCCCCGCCATTACTCGGAGGATCAGCATCTGCGGTGATATGCACTACGATGTCACGCTCAGCTTAGCCAGTACCATCAGCAGGAGACGGGACAAAACCACGTACCATCATCATAAAATACACATATATGAACGTCACCGACGTCGGACTCCCCACCCCCAATGCCACCAAAAAGGCAATACCAGAGAGCGTGTATGGAAGTACAGATTCGGCGATGATCGCGATGACGGCGAAATACAAAGACGCGTATTCGGGCCCAAGATGTTCCTGAACCTTCCTGCCGTGCCGCACCACCCGGTAACATATCATGCATGTCAAGGTCGTGTTCAGGAACACCGAAACGGACCAATATGCGAGACTGATATGGGCAGCGACACCGTTGAAAAAGTCGCTACCTGGTGAACTGGTGATCCATCCGACCAGCGCTGCCAAGGCTAGGAGGACATGGAATGAAGCGACCACAAGGCAGTAGTGCGCGGGTGATGCTCACCCAGGGTAGCTAGCCACAAAATGATAGGTATGACGATGGCGCGATAGCTATTCCATATAATCCGACAGCGGTAGATCTGGAACCAACCAAGTGAGCATACATTCTGGCATCCTCGTACATATTTTACCATGAGGGCGTCAGTTATGAGTTGTAGCAGGATGATCGACGTCGCCCCCCAATCCATATACCAAACATCAATGTTCGCCTTCCAGTATGCGTCAGGACCCCCTGGAAAGTCAGAGTGCAGCAACCATATATTTTGGCCGAATATCGCCTCGGTGGCTACCCAGACCGTGATCAAGATCACCATCATGCTGCTGAAGAGCGCATAAAATAAATTGGATTTCTTATGCGTTCCTTTGTTGTTCAGCAAGATGATACGTATGGTCTTGAAGTAAAGGAGCAACTCAATGCCTGGATGAGCGGACCGGTGAGTCTGCACAACCTCTTGATACCCATTGGAAGACTCACCATACAGGATGTTCTCTATGTTGATCGCAATATAAAAGGAATTAATGGATGCGGACGCTGTGGTCATGGTCCCAAGAAACAACAAATCACCTTGTGAAACTGAGAGAATCCATCGCGTGGATTTTATATCACCACGAAGTCTCCTCGGCCCTTCCGAGGCACGACGTTAGTATGTAACCAGCCGAGCAACTCGGAAATCTGCAGACACCGAGACAGAGACACCCTGAGTCTGTTACGTTGGCAAAAGAAAACTCTTTGTTCCGCTAAAGGGAGAACTCTGATTGGCTGCGTGTTTCCAAAATGGGCAAAACCCTGAACGAACGCAAAGATAAAAGTCGAACTCAAACTCTCTGGCAAAAGCTTTTTTCAGAGCTTGTTGCAATTGAATGCAATGACGCGATGGCAAATATTGTACGAGATCTGAAGGGGGAGCGACATTCAAGTTGCATGAAAAGCCATATCGGATATGACCAAGTCACAAGTTTGGACACGCGCACCGAACCTAGTACTTACCTATCCCCCACATGGTCATAGTACCCTCCTTGCATCATCCTTGCCAAAAAAAAATGCAGATAGGCCGAAGATCGTAGGAATGAGAACGTACAATTAGACAGGGTGCGAGTGGCCCATGATGTCAATATTTGTACAACCGTTGTCAGGGTTCTAGCGCTGACACCCGAAACACGGCAGTCTGGAGCACTGAGTTATAGGAAATTCAGGTGAACACGGGACGCGGGCAGCGCGGAAAATCCCGACACTAGAGCGCCTTCCCAGAACGTCTCGAGCCTAGTCGCCACCCCCTTCAACGCGGAAATGCTGAGATATGGAAACGATTGAACCAATGTCGCTGAGGAACAGAAACGAACAAGAAGGAAACGATAGACGTGCGGCAGGGAGAGGTGTATGATGATGGAACCCGACCAAATCGAAGACTTGCGGCTTCGGTGAGCCTGCGCAAAAGTGATAACACCGGAATCGTTAACATCCAAGCCCCAAACGTCACGTCCATAATGTCCTCAACGACCGAACATACAGAAACTTTCTGAACCAGACAAGAAGTTCGCTACAACGAGAAGAGGACCAACGAGTCGACATTCGTGACAGCCCCCGCGTCACCCAGTTTTCAAAGCTGTCCCCTCTGGATCCAGGAGTATGCATGGTCCACTGAAAACCGTGATGAAGTTCGCGGCGCGAGAAACACAAGACACAGACCGCAATCACTTGAATGCCTCGAGCACATTCGCTGCAAACCTTGCAAGTAGGGTAACTGCATCCCCGAATAGCATCCACACCTAACCCTGGGAATACTGTCGCGCATGTTCATCGAGTTTACCAAGTAATTCTTCTTGCTCTTCAATAGATTTCCTCGCGCTGAGAATGGTCAATAACTTGCCCGAGTGTCAACTCAGCTGGGAATCAAGACTCACAAGGACTGGGCGAATACAGGCACGTGCGACGGGTCCTTGATGTATCCCAGGTCGATCAAGACCCTTTGGCGAGACGCGAGCCTGGAGGCACACACATGTCCATGAATGACGTATCAAGAACCCAGAGAACCACCCACTCACTGTTCCGTCGGCGTGAGGGGCGCCTTGTGATGTTTACGCTTCGGAGGCCACTCCATTTCCGGCGTCTTTGACCGTTTAGTCTTGGACTCCGCTTCACCGGATTTTCTTCCGGCAGCTTTGCGTCGTTTATGCTCCTGAAGCCAGCTGAGCGTTCTGAACGAGCTTTACCAAGTGATCTGTACCTTGAGCGCATTCCGGGATCGTTCCTCCTCGATCCGACTAGGAAGTAACACGTCGTCGTTGCGATGACTGTACTTCACGCCGATTGCACCCAGCGCCTTTTGTATATCATTCCCCTCGGGAACCTCGGGAGGGTCTGACGCAAACACTCCGTCATTCTTTCGAATGTATAGATAGACTATTCACTTACCATCATCAAAGAGCAGAGCAGTCAACCCTCGCAGATCCGCCTGTAAGAGGTGTCAATGCTCGGGGGTCAAGTGATGGGGATATTATATGTACCTCTTCTTTCCCCCCTTTTTGGTCTGCATCTTGCACCCAGTCATCCTTGGCCCTTGATCGTCGCCGGGATTTCCTCCCGAGATGCGCCAGAGCCCAGTCAAGTTCAATGATGGATGCTTTTTCGATCTGATGTCAAACTTCTAAGTCCAGCCGCCATAATCGTGGGCCCAATCCCTTGAGCTTACCGCGAGTTTGGTAGCAAGGGTATCCTCGTGAAGTCTGAATATGTTCTTCGCACCGAAAAGCTCGCCTTGTCTACTGGTGTCTCCTTGTACCCCCGAGAAATACCTGACAATACCACTTCCTGTCACACCCAACTGCCAATTATTCGTACACAGATCCTCACCTCGTTTGCACACTAGCTTGGTAACCAATAGCCATTTGCTGTTGCTTGTAAAGCTGCCGAGCATAGATTAATTCTTCGACCGAGCCTGCTCCTAAGAGTCGATAAACGTGGACGTCACGGATCTGACCGAAACGGTAGGCCCTGTCCATAGCTTGTAGGTCATGGGCGGGATCTAAGCGCAAATCCGGTGGTCAACGAGAGGCAGCACCAAGTGAAGTCAAGCGTCTTACTCCAGTTGGGGTCTGTACGGCGTTGTTCTCGTCAAAACGTAAAGCAGTAATTCGTTGACACTTACCAAAGATAACTACTTTGTTGGCGCCAGTCAGGTTCAGACCAGTTCCCCCAGCCAGGGTGGAGATCAGGAATATGAAGATATTTGGATCTTGATGAAATCTATCAATCATCGGCATCCCTGTATGTGCCAAAGGAGTGAGTTCCTCCAGCGCCGAACACGGCGCTCTATTCCTTACTCTCGGGCTGACTTGTGGATCCGTCTAGTTGCAGAAATCCGTAGCCTGTACCGGCATGAGCAAACGGCGCCGTGACTTTCTAAACAGAACTTGATCGTACCGCGGTTCTTGAGATGGAAGTCTAACATCTCAAGCAACTTGACTGATTTTGTAAAGATGAGAACCTTGTTCGATCGGTCCTTTCTCCAATCCTTGAGCAGTGTATCAAGAACCTGTAGAGGATTTCATTAGATGGCCACACCGATCGAGAACCTTTACCACTCACAGTCCATTTGCCACAGAAAGATGGCTGCATCATCGCTGTCCCGAATTTCGGGATAGGTTCGCCTGCAAATGCCAGCTCGGCGAGCTCGCGATGCCGGATGGTCTGTTGTGCGATGAGACTGCGAGACATAACCAGATTCATGGATCCCCCACCTGTTCTCGGCTGTCGGTGGGGCCTATAGCACTTGTTAGCTGTGTGGTTCTTTTTTTAATTATAAAAAGCGTTACTTGGGAGGATCAGCGCCAAGTGATTTGAGATCTTGATCAAAATCGACGTGAATTTCAGAACGTCTCCCTTGCCGAAAGGATGACAGCAATCTTTACGCCTTGGAGAAATGTCAACGACCGCTTACTATCCCTCTTCGTAACACACTAACTTTTTCCCTAACCCGCAATCGCAGAGTTCGTCCTTCCGAATGATGTTCTGGACCGGGTCCATTGCAAGAATGCGCTTGTATACTCTGATTTGTTGCGGTGTTAGAGGACAGAAGACGACCTCGTCAATCTTCGCTGGTAGCTGTGCAAATTTTGTATGTCACAGGATTCGGGATCAAAGGGTAATTGTTTACCTGATCCTTAATGATGTCCTTGGTCCTGGAAGACTCATTGAAGGGCCGAGGTGATGCAGCAATAAATAACTTACCTTCGTTTGAAGAACCTTGGCAGCAACTGGTCCCTGACAGTCTTTGCAACAGTCTACAGAGAATCAAACATACTCTTCAAACAACAATGCAAGACGCCGCAACGCACTAACGCTTTGGACCTCTCCTCTTCCGTCGCATTCGCCGATTGACCCACAGTCAACGGTTTGACAACGAATCCTTTCCATTGCTTCATCGACCCCAGCTGCCCAGGGTTCGTCCAGTCAAGAATTGTCCACAGCTCATTGTAAGAATTCTGTATCGCTGTTCCTGTCAAGCCGAATCGCCTCGTGCACGCAAACTGGTGGTACGCTCTGGTAATCTTGGACCAAGGGTTTTTGACACGGTGCACTTCATCGACCATGATGACCGACCAATCTAGCTCGTCGAGTAACGAGATATCCTTGCGCGCGAGGTCAAACGAAGTGATTACTGCGAGGATACTAGTGAGCCTTGCTCGAAAGTCAAACTGAAAGCATACACCTACCCACATCTAGACGTCCCATCTTAAAATCTGTAAGGACCTCCTCTCGGCGCGTCGGCGAGCCAGTATAGGAACCAACTTCAAAATAGCCCCACTGATAGCTTGCCAGTTGGCTGGAGTTGTTCTCGCGGAGACATAAGGGCACTCACCGTCTCAAACTCACGCTCCCAGTTGGCGACCACCGTAGACGGTGCAATGATCAGGCAAGTCGGCCATACGGCATTCGCAGAAGGAAGAGTTCGATGTTCTCTCCACTCTACACCGTCTTGAAGTTTTGAGACATGGTTTCGTCTCCGATCTACATCTCTCCGATCCCCGTGCTTCTTCATGATAGCAGAGAGGAATGATATAACCTGGATGGTCTTACCTGTCATACCATACCGTAACTAAGACGCGAGACACTCTGATGTAAGTCAGCACTTACCCTACAAAGCAGTGCGAAAGGGATCTCAGAGCTGGGAGTAGAAGCAAGAATTTCGACATACAAGACCCATATCATCGCCGAGGAGTCCGCCTCGTCCTTCATCATACAAGTCCCAGAAAAATTGTACACCCTCACGTTGGTATTCTCTCAAATAAGTGTTAATCGCAGCTGGTACCATGATACCCTTCTCGCGGTGTAGGATAAAAGGACCAAGGTGTTTCTGGCCTTCGCGAAGCAGGAAGCCTGGTCGAGGACTGAGTGCCTGTAAAAGTGAATTTAATGCAAAGAAAACGATGTAGTGCGAGGGGGGTGCAAACGGGATTGGCAATCGTGTCCTCTTCGCCTTCAGATTCCGTCTCGGAATCCGATGGGACAAGGGAAACCACTTGGGCTGGAAAAAGTCAAATTCATCGGTTCGATGGTGAACATTTGGGAGCATACCAGTGGAACGTGCGGTTTTCACGAGTTCATCCTCTTCTGATTCTGATTCTGTCTCGGAATCGTCTACAACGAATTGGTTCGAAATCTGAAGAAAAATTTTATAGCTTATGACATACCTTCCAGGGGAGGTGTCTGCTTGCGCTTTGACGGGGGCATGACTTGAGGAAAGGAGGGTGACTTGCGTTTCAGTGTTTGTACAACCGGTTCCGACTCTGATTCCGTCTCAGAATCATCCACAACTGGGGTAACTCCGCCTGTATTAAGCGTTGCCTCTTTGGATTTCGAAAACACCGTTAATGTTCTAGAAACAAGAGGTTTCTCCGTGTCGCTGTCCTTGTTTGAGCCGACGTCTGATACCTCGTCATCTAGTTCTGCGTCTTCTTCATCCTCAGAGGCAGAGTGTAGGCCTAGGTCATTGCCTGAATAAGTTAAGGTCATGCATGTGCGTGAGATCCGTAACACCGCATGTCCATACCGAAATACTGCAAAAGTGGATTTGTATTTGGCTCTTCAGCGTGACGAGACGCGTTCCCTGAACCATACAAAACATCTGGATACCATCGACACGTAAATATTCACTCACCAGAACTAGGGCGAGTCCCACCGAGGACGTCACTCCGTCTCGTCCAGGACTTACGGGGCGGTGACGCATCGGACGATCTACGACCACGTTTAGGTTTCTTCTTCGTCTCGTAAACGAATGTCCCGGCATTAAACTCTGGGTCAGAATCCGGTTCTACGTTATTTTAGGTCAATGCCTCGTAAATCCCTGTAGGGTTTCTCTATACCTAGGGGCGCAGAAATCGAGTCCAAAATCCCTGTGCAGCAATATGGTCAATACGTGACGGAAAATAATGAGAGATGCGCAACTCTGCTGATATGCAGCCGTTTTCGCCTTCCCCTTTCCGTGAGACATCGCGTAGTGGATGAGCGAGGCGAAGAGTCATCACGGCAAATTGATTCGCGCCTTGGTGGAACGCACGTGACGAAGTCACCTGACCCAGTATACAATAGTAATGGATAGCGAAGAACGGAGGTGATCGTACAGGATACAATCATTTTCAGCGTAGCAAATACGGACAACATGTGGAACCAGGTGTACGAAGGACGACAATGGTGAGCAAGCACATGAGAGCACAGAAGCATCGAAAAGAGCAAGTTACAATTGAGGAAAGAAAATATACGGCGTCAAGGAGGGTCGGTAGGCACATGTCTCGCGGGGGACGGAAGATATTATACTGGAAACAGTCAAGGGGAGAGGACAAATCGTAATTAGGTTGCGACGAGGGAGACAGGAAAGACAGAGTCTTTTATATGCGCAGACATGTTACCGCATTTCGACGGTCAATCGTCGTCGTCGTCGGCAGCCTCTTCACCACTCTCCTTGGAGGTTGCCTTTGTCTGTTGGATTCGAGGTTAACTAGGCGAAGAGTGTAGGAGAAGCGGACTCACACCGGCCAAGGATGCTTTTTCCTCTTCAGCTCGTGCCTTATCCTTGGCAGCCATATCAAGATAAGGCTGAAGAGAGTATTAGCATATATATAAGACAAAGCACAGCCAGGCGTACCTTTTTCTCATCTTCATCAAGTTCCTTCCACTTTGCGCCGAGCAACTTACCGACCTCGCCTGTGAACGGACGTTATTTGGATATCACACATTAACGGGAACTACTGACCGAACCCAGCATCGGGGTTCTCAGCTTTGATTCTCTCTCTCCAATCTTGGCTGAAGAACATATAGGCAGAGAGAGCGCGCTTTGGCCCCCCCTTGGCCTTTGACTTGGTGCCTTTGGCAGTTTTGGCTTCGGATTTCTCAGCAGCCTTGCGCTGTTAACGAGTGTGAGCAACGACACATGAAAGAGTGGCAAAGGAAGGCATGGATTGAAGTAAAACATAGCATATATGCGGCTGTATGGGTGTATGGTAGGCAAGTTGTGATGAACGAACCTTGGGTTTAGCTTCTTTGGGCATCTAGAAGAGAAAAAACGAATTAGTAAACGATTCAACACGTCGTGAGCACGCGAAAAAATGTGCAAGTGAAGTGGAGTGTTGTAGGACACGGTGCGCGTCGACGCGTCGGTGACCAAACAAACACGGTACCAGCGCGGGCGTGACAGAGCACGACGACGACGACTGAGAGCGACGAGGACAAAAAGGGTCGCCCGGCATCGCAAGGCATCGAGCAAGACGATCTAAGAGTAGATAAAATAGAAAGGAGGGCCAACCTTTGTTGTATGCTACAGTGAGGTGTGGTAGGTGGAGTGATTGATTTAAGCGGGTGGACCGCACAGTGCTATAAGGCAAGGTTGGCTGGGAGCGTTTGGCGGGTGGGAGCCTCGTATAAGGGGACATCCAATTTCCAACCGTGGGAAATTTGAGCACGGACTCGCTCACGTAAGCGCCGTTCAACAAGCTGTCAGTCCCGGACATCTCCGGCGCGTCGACGCGTTGCACCCCGTGCGTGCTATCCCACCCTCGGCCGGCCTCTTCGGCCAAATCTCCGGGAGTAACCACTTTTCTCAGGGGGGTCTCCAAAGTGCCATTGCCCGAACCACATCACTACATAGATATTGTCCCCTTATTCTCTGTCATCCCTATGCACATAATTATGGGCAGATCTACAGTATACATAGATAGATGCGCAAAATCAAGCTGTCTGTCTCCCTTAGTTGTGCAAAGAAACACTCTGTTTTCAGAGCTTACCTCGAAAGCAGATAGAGTAGTCTAATGGAAAGAGATGCTAGCCATCGGATTCGAAATCAACGTCAGGCAGACACAGCTGCCCCAGGCCCAAGTCAGGGAGTCGCGCCATTTTGACGAGCAGACTGAGGCCCTGGTCGCCAGCACCTGAACCTGGGGTATTGAGGAGTTCCCAGGTGTGATCGTCTATTTCTTCTGCCGCACGACCCCAAGTAGTCTTGATAGCGTTGGGATGATTGAAAGAAGCCATAATGAAGCAGAGTGGTGAACCTACGGAGTTAAATCGTCAATACATCGTCCTATAGCTGGGTGATCGCCTACATAAGCCAGATATCTCCTGTTCACGAGTAAGATACGGCGACCGAGTCTCCAGGAAGAACTTGGAGGTATCCTGGACAAGGTCTGGAAGGACGTCCCCCAAACTATACAAGCGCCGACACGAAGGACAGACACGACCCGTGGCCCGACTCTTGTTGTACCACAGGATCTGGATAGAGATTGGTACCGGTGAGCAAACTCAGTCAATGAACGTACTATGGCAGATTCCGCGGGCAGGACAGTGCATAGCATTTGTAGGACCTCTTCTTGGGCAAACTCTGCACACAATTCATCATCCAAGGCGGGAGGCTGAGCAAAGAAAGAGGAGAGAAAGGCACGCGTATCGCGGACGCGAGGGCCATTACCAGGATCGTATATGTTGGGGGTAGCGATGACAAGCCCGTCATCAGATGGACAAGGAGCATCGCAAGGGGTTCTGTGAGGATGAGGATCGTCGAGGGTGTCGTCAAGGTCGTGAAGTTGCCAAGGTGGCTCCGGGAGAGTTTGGGTGAGCTGTGGGACGTGCTGATGCTTCTTGTCTCGCTTCTTCTTTCTTCTGTTGTTACATGGCCCAGGCATGATGTCGGGACCCGGGAGGGATGAACATGTCACGTGTGACGGAACGCGAGTGTGACACTGAGTTTGCGCATGTTTGTATCAGTGACTGAAAATGGGTTTCCTGATCGAGTCTATGTGACTCGGAATAGAAAAACTGACAAGGCTGATTCAGTGATTGCAATCTATCCAGACAAGATTTCAGGTCTGTTGCGATACACCGCGACTGTTCGCCTTCTCTGGCGCTGTAAAATATCTGTAACATCTCGGTTCCACAGCATGGCTAATACCATAGAACTCGCCCAGGCATGTCTCTTGCGCCATTTCTTTTGTCAGACACTCATTTGCGTCCAGACAGGAAAGCGTGATTACCTGACGTCCTTGGAAAAGAAATACCAAGCTCGATGGCAGGAAGAACGTCTCTTCGAGACCACTGCCCCATCACAGGACGAACTCCGTGGTCTCTCCCCAGAACAGATCAAGGAGAAATACCCAAAGTGGTTTGGAAACTTTCCCTACCCGTACATGAATGGCTCCTTGCATCTCGGCCATGCTTTCACCATCTCAAAAGTTGAATTTGCTGCCGGATATCAACGAATGCTCGGAAAGCGTGTCTTGTTCCCTCATGGCCTACATGTAACTGGGATGCCAATCAAGGTGCGTCTACTTCGCAACTATGTCAGCCAGATGGTACACTCAGCTCTTGCCTTGGTCAGGCAGCATCAGACAAAATCATCCGTGAGATGGAGCTCTTCGGTGAAAACTTTGAGCGATACGATCCCAATGCGGAGGACGAGACTCCCAAAGTGACCGAGAATGGCCCTGCTCCGACTGCACAGGTCGGAAAAGCAACCAAGGGAAAAGTGGCCGCCAAAGCTACAGGTCTGACCTATCAATTCCAAATCATGAAATCCATCGGCGTGCCTCGCGAAGAAGTCAAAAAGTTCGCCGATCCTTATCATTGGCTGTCCTACTTTCCACCCATCTGCAAAGTATGTTTCACATCGCAGATAGCTTCTTCTTTGACACCTTATTTCACCTCAGGATGATAACAACGCTATGGGTAACCGGATAGACTGGCGTCGCTCTTTCCTGACCACCGATATCAACCCCTACTATGACTCCTTCGTCCGATGGCAGATGAACAAGCTGCACAAACTTGGTAAAATCAAGTTTGGCGAACGATATACCATCTACAGTCCCAAAGACGGTCAGCCATGCATGGACCACGATCGATCTGACGGAGAAGGTGTTGGCCCCCAAGAGTACGTCGCCATCAAAATGGAAGTAGTCCAATGGAGCCCTGCAGCCAAGGCAGCTGTCGAGGGTAAAGTCGGAGGAAGAACAGTATACTTGGTCCCTGCCACCCTGCGCCCGGAGACTATGTACGATTCGTCACGCTCACATCCCCGGATTTGTCTTTGTTGACGCTGTTCGGTTGTAGGTATGGTCAAACGAACTGTTTTGTCGGTCCATCCTTGAAGTACGGCGTTTTTGCCATCAACGACAAAGATGCCTTCCTCGTGTCATACCGAGCAGCGCGCAATATGGCCTTCCAAGGCCTCTCTCCCTCACGCGGGGAGGTTGTGCAGTTGGTGGAGATCGATGGTGCAAGCATTGTTGGGTCAAAAGTCAAGGCCCCCTTCGGTGTCATTCCCGAAGTATATGTGCTACCGATGGAGAGCGTTAAAGCAACCAAGGCACGACAATCTCATTTGTTCCATCTTTACTGTGATACTGAAGATATATATGTTAGGGAACTGGCGTCGTCACCTCCGTGCCCTCCGATTCACCCGACGATTACGCGACGACGGAAGACCTGCGTAAAAAGGCCGAATACTACAAGGTAGATCCCAAATGGCTGGACTTCACACCCGTGCCTGTCATCAAGACCGCCAAATACGGGGAACTCACCGCCGTCGAGGTCTGCAAAGAATTGAAGATCCAATCATCCAAAGACGCCAAGGCGCTCGCGGATGCAAAGGAGATCGCGTACAAAGAGGGTTTCTACGGTGGTACCATGATCACTGGTGACTTTAAAGGGGAATCGGTTCAGGATGCCAAACCAAAGGTTCGCGCGCAGCTGATAGAAAGAGGATTGGCTGTCGCCTACGCAGAGCCTGAGAACTTGGTCGTGTCGCGTAGTGCAGACGAGTGTGTCGTTGCGTTGATGGATCAGTGGTACCTGGACTACGGTGAACCAGCTTGGAGAGCACAGACCGAGAAGTGTGTTGTTTCTTTGGACTCGCGTGTGTTCGTTGCATTGATCATTCGTTTTTCCTTTAGGCACTTGGCGAGGATGGACACTTGGACGGTGGAGACCCGTAATTTGTTCGAGTCAACCTTGGCCTGGCTGAACAAATGGGCCTGCGCGCGCACGTACGGCTTGGGATCAAAGATGCCCTGGGATCCCCAGTTCATGGTTGAAAGCTTGAGTGATTCGACGATCTACATGGCCTACTACACTGTCGCCCATCTGCTCCAAGGTAAGCTTCTCACTACCCTGTCTGCCAGATCTGATCTGATCCACTCGTCTGAAACAGGCGGCGAGATCACCGGGCACACCGTCGGCCCTCTTGGCGTGACAGCTGAACAAATGACCGACGAAGCTTGGGAATACGTCTTTTGCAATGGTCCCTGGCCCAATCCAGAACCTTTCCCGAGGGAGAAAGCCGACGCGATGAAGCATGAATTCAACTACTTTTACCCTTTTGACATGCGTTCGTCCGGCAAGGATCTGGTACAAAACCACTTGACGTTCCTGCTCTACAATCACGTCGCCATCTTCCCACAGGACAAATGGCCTTTGGGCATTCGCACGAACGGACACTTGATGCTCAATGGACAAAAGATGTCGAAGAGCAAGGGCAACTCCCTCACGCTGCGTGAGGGTATCGAGAAGTTTGGTGCGGACGCCATGCGTTTGACCTTGGCCGATGCTGGTGACGGCGTTGAGGATGCCAATTTTGACGAGAAAACGGCCAACGCAAATATTCTGCGTTTGCACACATTGCTCGGATGGTGCGACGTGCGTCTTCGGCTCTTGGCAGACATCCGTGATTCGCTAACGAGAGTACCTAGGACATGTTGAAAGACGAATCCAAGTTGAGGACAGGCCCAAAAAACTACCACGATCGCGTCTTTGAGGAAGAAATCATTGACCACATCAACATCACCAAGCACCACTACGACGCGTACGTCCACCTTTCCCTTCGATCGTGTCTCCGCGACCTCATCTTTCAACTCTAGTACCGCCTTCAAGGACGCACTCAAGTATGGCTTCTACGAGTTCCAAAACATCCGCGATTGGTACCGCGAGGTCACCGCCGACGTCGGCATGCACGTCGACCTGGTCAAGTACTGGGTTCGCACCTCGGCCCTACTCATGACCCCTTTTGCCCCCCACTTTGCCGAACACATCTGGCTCGCGTTTCTGCAAGAACCCCAATCGGTCCAGCTCGCGCGCTGGCCCGACCCAGGCCGCACAGCCGACCGCACCCTCATCGAAGCCGGCGCGTACATGCGCGGCACGCTCAAGACGATCCGCGACGCCGAGACGACGCTGCTGAAGAAGCTCCAGAAGGGCAAAAGGGGCAAACCGGACGGTCCGTCTTTCGACCCAAAGTCGCCCAAGAGCGTCCGGGTGTACGTGGCGACGCGGTTCCCGGAGTGGCAGGAGATCTGTGTGCAGGCGGTCAAGGAGGCGTATTCGGAAGTCGAGGACAAGGTGGACGACGTGCGCGTGAGGGCGAACTTGACGGAGAGAGGGTTGATCAAGGATAAACGCACGATGCCGTTCGTGCAAGCGTTCAAGGTAATGTGGCTCGTTGTTTCGAAAGGAGATGGGTGCTGACTAGGGTGCACAGAAACGCATGCAAGACTTTGGGGCCAAGGCTGCTTTCAACCGAAGTCTGTCGTTCTCCGAGTCGCAAGTCCTGGCCGAGTTCTTGCCTTATCTGAAACGATCGCTGAACCTGGTCGATGCGGAGGTGTTCTTGGTCGATGAGGCGCTGCGGAGGGACGAACCGGGTTTCACGCCGACGCTCATAGAGACTTCGGAACCTGGTAGTCCTGCTTTCGAGTATCGCAACGTATAGAGCCACCGTATCTCTAGTAATAAGGCTGCATTCGACGTGGTAGAATATGGATATGCCAGTAGCGATTCTGCATTGGATAATGGCATTATGCTCTGTCCACGCTGATACAAATACGCATAAGATTAAACCATCCACAGCCGACGGCCGACCCGATGTTGAGCTATTCGTCCACCTCGGGAAGCTCAAAACCTGCGGCGTGTAACAACGTCGCAAACTGAAAACAACACACTTTCATGAGGAAGCTACATGTTATTCAGGTGAACACCTTACCTGGACTCTGGAGATGTACCGGACCTGATGGAGGTCGTACCCTGGCCTGTCGCTCACGTCACCTGGTAGAGCATTAAAGAGACACGTTCACAAAGACCGTCTCTAGACGGGTACGCACCACTGTTGTGATACATGGGATCCGCGACTAGACGAAGCCAACGACGAAAGCTGTCAACATCTGCCCGGTGCTTGCGACTCAAACGAAACGACTCACTCGGTCCAGCACGTTCAAACACCTGGGTAGCAGCATAACCTTGTTGGTGGAAAGACTTGAGAGAGAGAGCGCCCAGTCACCATCCCGCTCGTACGCCAAGGACATGGTGCGGCACATACCTGATGATCGCTGCAGCAAGCAGCTGTGTACCCGACGACCAGTTCAGGACTGTGTATAGCCGCTATCTTCGCAACCAGCTCCGCAACTTCGGGTGTGCCGATACTAGGCATGGACGTGGTCAGGCGGACTGCACGACGAGGGGACGGGCGAATGAAGGACGACGAACTACATCGGCAACCCAAGCTGAGGAGGCTCGTTTGGAGCGTGGTACGCGAGCATGTCCGCTTGTATCATCAGCGTCACGTTGGCGTCGCGTGCGCGCAACTCCCCTGTAAAGATGCAAAAGAGTCGGCGAACAGCAAGTGTGGCGGAAATGGAGGACGCACGAGCATACGCGTTCGAGCCGAGCAATCCCTGCTCCTCGCCGGCAAAGGCGACGAGCTCGACGTTGGTGTGGAATTTGATGCCGAGCTCCTTGATACGGTGGGCGATCGCGAGCAACGAGATGGTGCCGGAACCATCGTCGTTGCCACCGGGTGCCTACAACACCGCCGTGTCACCTCGACGATCACAGTCGCGAGTAGAGCGCATACACTCACGCGTGAGGAGCCAAACGACCCACGTGAGTCATAGTGACCAGAGATCAAAACGGTGGACTGCGAGTCTACCGTGCCGACGTATTTACTTTACGCAAAGACCATGTATCATGCGTCAACGGCCACGGCGACGAGAGCGACCAAAGAGAGCACCATACCAGACGACGTTGGGCGGAAAGCCCTCCAAGAACGGCTTGAGCTCGCATGATGCGCCGGTGAGCTCAAACTGCACCTTGAGCCATGCTGCGGCGACACGCGAGCCGCTGGCAAACGAATGGCGGGACTCGATCCCGGACGCGCCGTCTTCGTTGGTGAGATAGCGGATGTCCTTGCGCATGTGGTCGACGGAGATGCCGTTGACGATGCTAGCGACGACAGGGTCAAAGCGCAAGGACGCGAGGAGCTTGCGGACGTGGTCGACGGCGAGCTCTGGAACGGGAATGTACGCGACGGGGGCGGGTGGGATTGGGGAGGCCTTCCAGTAGGGCGGGAGGAAAGTCGAGAAAG
>JBBPNP010000327.1:0-27474 GCA_038090955.1 Xerocomellus intermedius
CCCCAGTGGGAGGCGGTGGTGGCGGGGGAGGAGGGAAGTCATTGGTAACGATAGGTGGTGGGGGCGGGGGCGGGGGGGGCACATCACTTCCGAACATCGGCGGCGGGGGAGGTGGGGGAGGTACAGGGGATGGCAGAGAATCCAACGACAACACATCTTTCGAGGACTTGAGCGGAGATCTGCGTACAGCAGGACCTGGGGGTGGAGGGGGCGGAGGCGGGGGTGGAGGTGAAGGCAGTGAAGTCTCTTCGGAAGAATCTACACTTTCCATCGTCGCGGGTAGTTCAATCTTATCATCCTTCGATACTGTGACCTTTCTACGATCCGCTGGAGGAGGTGGCGGAGGTGGATTGTTAACCTTGAATTCCTGCTCCTTGGACCGCCCTGCCAAGGACTGCTTGAGTACTTGCACTTTTGCCATGAGCGCGACGACCTCCTGCTCTCTCTCAGATAGCTTGTCGAGTGTCCGACTGACGATCAATTGAACGTCCATGTCATCCGTCTTCTCGTCTTCCTTGTGACAGCGAGAATATACCGACTCGAGAGCACGCTTGATATTTGCTATCTCCCTGTCTTTATTGGAAAGCGCGTTATCCATCCCACCGATCTGGTTTTGAAACGTCTGAGTACGACGACGACGAAACTGATTTCCCTTTCGCCTACCCTTTCTTTGAGCATCGTGACTTCTTCGCTGAGTGCGTTCAGTTTTGCCTTGTCACGCTCCTTCCTGGCCCGGTCATCCTAGATTCGGATATGGTTACCATTTTCCAATCCAATAGCGCATAGAAATTAGTCGGCTCACGGGATCATACGCCTCGCCCGAGTTCTGAATCTTCAGTCGATCTATTTCACCCCTGAGTTGGGTAACTTCCTTCTCCTTCTGCGTCAGCCTTTGCAGCAGCCCGTTGATCATCTGCGGAAACAGGCGGTAAATCATAGCGATCACGAAAAAAGTACATCGAGATAGAGTCAACATGCCTCGTTCCCAGGTTTGGGACCCGAATTGGCTTTCGACTTTGGCGACGGTGTCTGTGCGATTGCGGAGGCAGGTGACGCATCGTTTCCAACATATATGGCGGAGCCTTCCTGGCGATGGCGATGGTCACCGCCGGGCTTCAACGCCGCATTCTGTGCAAGCAGTGAAATGGTGCACAAGAAGAACTGACGAAACAAACCTCTCCAGTAAGGTCCTCTAATTGACTACGCAACTCCTGGGCCTCCTCTTCCAATGTCTTGGTATTTCCGATGGGGAGCTTTCGCCCGGAGAGTCGTTGAACTGATGCAACCAGGGTCTGCAAGAAGATCGTCCATGCTTGCTCGCTGGATAGCCTGCATTAGCTCCTCAGCGGCATTACCGATGCAAAAGGGAGCATACGAGTCCTCCATCGTGGCAACGCCTCCAACGAACTCGTCCATGACAGAGAGGGTCCCACTCTTGAATGACCTAACGCACCATCAGAACCAAAGCCGGTAGGAGAAACGCAGATACCAACGGGTCAGAAACACCTTGAAAAACGACATTGAGTTTGCGAAGGATGCTCTCTACGGCGCCTCCAGCCTCGAGCAATCTAGCAGCTTGCATGATCTCATCGAACAAAATACTCGGTCCCGACACCTCCATTGATTGCATACGGCTATCCCGCACCGCCCTCCGTGCCCGTTCACGAAAATCTTCTTCGTCCTCATATTTCTCCTCCGTATACATATCCAGTTGTTTGAGGAGCGAATCTGGAGGTTTAATGTATCGGAGTGCCTAGAAGGGACATCAAGACACCACACCAAGGACATCAAGATCGGACCACGACGTACCGCAACCACTTCATTCAGACCTCGTCGACTGAATTCGTCTCGCAGCACGATCCGTTCTTCCAGCGTGTGGGGACAATTCGTCAGGGCATTGATGAGCGCCATGAATGCCGTCCTAGCTTCCCATACCCCCTTCTCTTCCATAGAAAATGTCACCTCTGGTGCAGTAAACTCCACAGAGTCTGGTATCTTGAGGGTCGACACCAATGACTGAAACCGGAAGAGCTCATTGTATGCGATCCGGTATTCGGACAGGGCTGCCAAAACGGCACGATGACCTTCGTCGAACGAGACCATGGATATCGCCGCGAGAAGCTCCGCAGCCAGCGTCCTGATTTTGAGAGACGTTCCGTGAAGGGAATATGCGATGTGCGTGACGATAGTTGAAGACAAAAGGACAGCATCGAATCCGGGCTATCGAGAAACCATTCGACTCTTCGCGTTGTAGTCGAGTTTATTTGATTGACGTACCTCGGTGTTCAAAAGGACTCTCAGCGACCTGGTCACCTCCAAGAGAACGCTATTCTCGTTGTCAGTAAGAACCTTTCTCTTTCCGCCCTTTCCGACTAGTGAAGAAAGCAAGCCGCTGATAGCAATGATGCCTTCTTCGGCTATGAAAGTCTCGATCCAGGGCAGCTTAGCAGTGGACAGATGCACTCGCAACGAGATAAGGTGTTTGGCGAGCTTTGCGTCCGAGTTCCGCGACTTGCGTATGCCATCCACATAGGCACGAGCGGATGCCGAATGTTCGTTGTCTGTGGTTGCCTCACCCCCCAAAGCTGCCCACCAAGTGCTAAACATGCTTCCAGTGGCCTGTGGCAGTACGGACTGCGGGTCTTCTTCTACTTTCTTGGAAGAAACAGAGAATCTGGGGCCTGTCGCAAATTCACCACTCGAATGACCCTTGGGGTTGACACTCGGGGGTGGAGGGGAAGTTGTCGAGCCCCACGTCGGAAACGCAGAGATCCGTTTGAAGAAGCTCGAATCGCCGCTGAGCTGTGGAACAAGCTGAGGGATAAGCGCACTTCCGCTGGACGGTCCATAGGTTGCAGAGGTAGCCAGAGAAGATAGGAGGCTAGTTGAAGTGGTCTTGTCAAACTTGTCTCGTAATTGCTCGATGAGTTGTCGTTTCTTCTCTAGTGGCAAGGAATGCATATTCGCCCTCGCCTCGCCCTTGACAGCTAGTAAACCCTGAAAGCACGTTCTGAACATTCTTTTTGAAATGAACAGTCATTCCTTACTATACAACGCTCAAACTCTTCCAAGTCGATTTCACCTGAGCTGACACTTTCTCCCGTCGAAAGACTTCCACCTGTGTTCTGTTGAACCAGCAAAGGTTCGCTGACGCTCTTCCGATTACCGGTAGGGGTTGCGACAACTGCCGAGGGCGTCGCAAGTGCAGGCTGAGACCAGCCAGCCAATAAGCTCGTGAGACGACTTTGAGCAACAGAGCCTCGCCACTCGGGGGAACCTGGCCTGGGAGCAGTCTGGAAAGGTGTAGATGACCCAGCACTAGACTTGCTTTGCTTTGCGGTACCTTCCCCCTCCTCGTCCGTAGAGCTGTCGGTCGTAGACCGTGATTTGGTAGAAGAGGAGCGTGGTTTTCGACGAAACCATTGGTCGGGAATGCAGAACCGGATGGCAGGTGGATGCCCGGAAGACCTCAGAGTGTCGACCATGAGTATAGACCCGGACAGTTGTGTAGCTTATCATCAAAGCCAGCAACATCAACCCGGAGGCGCCATCAAGGATCCATAAATTGCGCACCTTGATCTCCAGAAAGTACCTCGAGTGCATACTCGATCTGTCCACCTCCACGGGAAGAAGGGAGTACCTTGAATAACCCGAGTTCTTGGACGACATTGTTGATGACGTCTTCGATAATAGCGTCTTTCCCAAAGAATACAGTCCATTCGAAACCATCGTCGATCTCCGGTATGCGCAAAAAGGCAAGCGATAAAGAATGGAGAGGATGCCTGGCGACAAGCCGTAGCACAGGCGCATGCAGCCGAGAGGTTAGAGAGAACGCGGGAAATTGCTTCAGAGACGTGTCCGCTGGATCTGAGTTGGACATGTTCACGAGCGGGGCGATGAGCGACGTCGACTCTAGGATGCCTAAGTCAAATAAACGCGCCCTGGACATAAATTGGCATGCAATCGGATATCTACAGAGGGCGTACCGTCTCCGAGAGCAGCCAGCTCTGTTTCGTCCCACGAACGACCTGGTTTTTCCTTGCGCACGCGCTGAAGTGCCCAGGCGGAGGGTGCTACGTCGAGCACTGTACGCTTGACCTCGTCCAGCTGTATTAGGGTTTCGATAAGGTCCTGCGCTGTGGTATCTGCTGATATAGAGGGGTACTGTAAGCCGCCGTCTAGCAACAGCACTGGAACTATTAGGGGATCTTGAAGATCGTCTGTCGCCATTCCGAATTTCCGAAGGGCTTCGAGCGTTCACTGATGAATTGACTGGCCACACCACGTTGACATCGGATGCTACAGCGGTAAATGACCTCGCAGTGCAGTTCGGCAATGGTTAGATCTACGTTGCGGTGCCAGCAGCCGAAAGTGGTAGTTGTCCAAATCGCGGGAACTGATCAGACAAAGTTACACGGTACATATAGCGGATGCGTAACAAAACAACGGGTAAACCAACACGCAGATCGACAACAACTAACCGACATTCAGACCCACGATCACGGATGGGAGGACTCCCCCCCTTCCATATCCACCGAAGGATGAACCATGTAGTACACACGATCATTCTCTCCCGCCTGCCCCGAGGAAGACTGTTGCACCGTTCCATCGCTCGCCGACTCTGGCAACGAATCTTGCACGTCCCCACGAACTTCCAAAAGGAACTTGTCCTGCAGTGACACGATTCATTTCAGTCAAGCCGAGCCAAGAATCAGGAAGTTGAGCCGCCATACCTTCACCAACTTCCTCAAAAGCTTCATGATGAGCTCCTTTTCGTACTCTAGCTCTTCGACGTCCTGTATCTCCGATTCCTTGAGTTCAAGGTACCAGTCGATGAGCTCGTCCCTGTCGATCCCTTGTCCAGTCTCTCGTTCCGTTGCGGAGATATGCAACACCACGAGACTCTGCAACGTCATGTATTTATCGTGGGTAATCACCATTCGTCGTCTTGGCTGAGGGGGGCCAGGGGCGGGGGCTTCTGGCAACGCGCTCCCTGCCCGCGACGTCGATGACGGTCCAGCACCACTGCTTGTCGCCGCACGGTTCAATCCTAACGAGCTCTCCTCCGCCGCATCCATCGCCTCGATCTCAGCCGACGACATCTCCACGTCCTGGCTCTCGTCAAGACCGTCCGTAGACTGAACCGCGTTTCCGTTGGCACCACGCTCGCCCTCGCCCTCGCCCTCTTCCTCGTCAAAGTCGATGTCGTCCTGTTCGACGTGGATGATGGATTGCCGCAAGAGTGTGTATGCTTCGCGCACGAATGCGGGTGTTATCTCAGACGTACAGTTCGCGCGGGCAATGGCCTCGCTGAGACGGATCATACTTTCGAGCTGTCGGACAGTAATCCGATACGAGTTTCGACCTACGCCAGTGGCGTCATCTTGCCTCAAGATTCTGTACTTTTCGACCAAGACATCCGCTGCTTCGGGTGTGAGCTACGAGGGGTCAGCAAAAGTTACAGACTCGAGGAGCTGTTTCCTCACCTTGGGGTTAAATGTTCGCGCGTAGCGGATATAACGCTGCAGGGCCTCCGTGCTGAATTCCGGATTGATGGCTTCATCTTGGAAACGATGGACATTAACGATATGCTTGGCAATGTTCAAATCCGTCCTCTCATCGCATTCATCAAGAACCACAAAGAACATATCGAATCTACTCATGATCGGCGCACTCATAGCAAGGTTCGCCCTGAGAGTTTTCTTCCGGTCGTATCGTCCGCCTATAGGATTCGCAGCAGCCAGAATCGACGTCCGGGCATTGAGCGTAGCATGGATACCAGCTTTGGCTATGGATATCGTTTGCTGTTCCATGGCTTCGTGAATGGCCACTTGATCTGAGATATCCATCTTGTCGAACTCGTCTATGGCGCATATACCATTGTCCGCTAGCATCAGGGCACCAGCCTCGATGGTAAAGTCGCCTGTTTCCTCGTCCTTCACGACTGCTGCTGTGAGACCAGCAGCAGAGGATGCCTTTCCAGAAGTGTAGACTGCGCGAGGTAGGAAGGAACAGATATATCTGGTAGATGCCTGGTTTGTTTGCGCTTGTGAGATGGAAGGGGATTAACACGCACTTTAGGAACTGCGACTTTGACGTCGACGGATCTCCAATAATGCAGATGTTGATGTCGCCGCGCAAGTGCATCCCTTCGGCGGTTTGCTTATGCACACCGCCCATCAATTGTAGCAAGAGTCCCTTCTTTACGATTTCATGACCATAGACTGTTGGTGCTATACTCTCCACCAGACGTGAGTAGATGTGGTCTGAGTCGATCATGCTCTTGAGTTCATCGAATTCGGGCTCGGTTAGTGATCTGAGGAAGGCTTGTCCATCCTCCTCGCCGTCTTCTTCTTCACCACGGACATTGGTACCACCCTGTAACCAATATTAGTCATTGCGTTGATGCGCATATATGCCACTTACTCTGCCATCAGCATCGTGTACCATGCATGCCAAGAAGGCCGTTTTATACTGTAGATCTCGCACACCAAGACTCTTCAGACCCGTTACACCACTGCTAACACCCCCCGTTGCAGCATTCGCCCCACTTTTGCTCGCCTCGCGGATAAGTTCCGCCTTGTTTCCACCGGGTAGTCCAAGTTGGCTGACGTCTGGCACGACGATGAATGTTCCTGTAAACACACATTTATCTCCGGCCTTTGCCCGTTCAACGAGCTCGGATCGAAGGACGACATCAAGGGACCGGGGCATAGAGCCGGTTGGTATCTCGGAAGGATTTTCTTGGATGCGAACCTTTTGCCAATCCGTAAATTTGGAGGTATCAATTTGTAGCTGCCATGCAATTCGGTTGCCACAGGTTGGGTTGGGACACAAGCTGGGCTGTACGTCAGGTGGTCAGGGAGAATTCAACTACAAGAATTTTGACATGATACCTCGGTATACTTGAACTGTTGTTCTATCTCATTGACGAGACCACCACAAACTTCGCAAATAAAACTTCCGTACAGCAACTCAGGCCTGACTTCACTTGTTCTCGTCACTGTACCGCTGATACTCATCAGCGTACCGATTTTATCTGTACGGAGATCCCGAATGCCAGAGACCAAAGGGAGATGATAGAATGCAATGTTGAATTCGCGGGATTGGAGGTTCGAAGAGTCCGTGGTAGCAGCAGTCGGGTTTATTTTGAGATATTCAGGTTCGTACTCTGCGACCAAGTTGTGAAGCGCGCGACGCAGATACGGGAGGAATCTATAATATTGTTTCTGGATTGCGTCTGCAAGGACGTCGTCTCTCTGCAAAAGGTGACCGTAATCCACGTAGAGCGTCGTGATTTCGTATTCCCGCATGGTGTGGACCTGCTGGACATACAACAGCTCGCCATCCACCACTTCGGGTAAGCCGCCATCAGAGGCAGGCGTCGACGGTAGAGCGACATCTTCAGTAAAACTAAATCACGACCCGATGAGGAACGAGAAAATGTCCACGCAATCACCACTCACGTTTTCAGAAATGTTTCAAAGCTTTCACATACGCTCTCGCCTACCGCGTCCCTAACCATTGGAACATCGCCACCTGGCTGGTTTCTCGGCCTCCGTCTGCGCCTTGCGCCTGTTTCATCTTCTCCCTGAGCTTCCTGTCCCTCGCTGTTGCCAAACGCCAGCGCATCGGTTGCTGGCCGTCGGACTGATCTTGGGGTACCGTTGGACGACGCCGTTGGATTTGGTGCGCTGCTCGGTGGCAACGACGACCTCGGTGCTGGTGGCGACGACAAACCGTCAAAGTCCATCGTCTTTCTCTGGTAGTAGATATCGAAAGTCAAGGCGACGCGACAAGACTCGCATACGGATTTGGCGCGAGACTGCCTGCCCTAATGACAGGTCCATCACGTGTCCAGCGCGTGTTACTATTATGACGGACAACCGACCCGAGCTCATATAATTACAGCTAGTTTGAGACTAGTACCTTTCTTAGTTTTAGTCCTCGTTATGACCGCGACGGATCCCTCGCTGGAAGCGTTGGACCCTGCATACGTCGCCGACGTCCTCTCAAGACCTCCCTTTGTGCAAATATCTGGGGTGTGCAACGTCCGGGATCTAGGGTCCTACCCCACCACCACACCTAATCGCATCACGAAGCCAGGCTATGCCTTTCGCGGCGCGGAAGTCTCTAATATCACCGAACAAGGTTTCTAACCTCTATACTATCCTCGCGAGCCTCTTGGCACCTTCTGATGTCATATATACTAGGCATTCAACAGATGAGGGCGCTCGGGATCACTGCTGTGTTTGATCTTAGATCAGATCCGGAGATGCAGAAATACAGCACTCCAATACCCACTATCGAAGGCGTCCAAATATTGCGCACGCCTGTCTTTACAAATGAGGACTACAGTCCAGAAAGCATGGCGAGGTGTGTTGGCGTGGGTGACGCTACGTTCTTCGCTCTTACTCTGGTTTGGTAGAAAATTTGAGCTGTATGCGAGCGGTACTACGGAGGTATAGCGGCAATTGCCATTCATGAAATTGGTCGCCGCTGAGCGCTTGTGTAGGCATTTATGAAGTTATACTCTCAAATACTAGACCACGGAGGTCGTGCGTTTGGCACTATTCTCCGACACGTTCGGGATAAACCAAGCGCTCCGTTTCTATTTCACTGCACAGGTCTGTCTTCGCATCCCGTCGTGTGGCGCCTGCCATTGACAGATGCCATCCAGCGGGGAAAGATCGCACCGGCATCGTTGCTGCCATTCTGTTCAAAGTACGCTGGCCCAACGAGGTAAACGTATCACCGCTTACCCCCGCATAGCTCGCAGGCGTGGAGGACCATCTCGTTTGCCAAGATTACTCTCTGACTCGAATAGGTCGCGAACCAGATCGCGAAAAGGTCCTCAGACGGCTCTCGAAAGAGCCACTGTTTGCCGCCAACTCCGAACTTGCACTTCGGATGCTCACCTCTCGGTATGTACGATCGATGACCCGCTTTCACGCTCGTGGCCTCACTCCTCGTGGGTTAGATACGAGACAATGCACGCAATGCTGGGTCTCGTCAGGGACAAGTATGGCGGCGTAGAAGCTTATGCGAAGAATTTCTGTGGGCTTACCGACGATGATATGTCGATTATTCGGTCAAACCTGGTAGTACCAGCCAAAGCACGGATGTGAAAGTGTTTATCGTTTATCGCACAAGCCTATTTATTACTTTACCACCATGCATGTTATATGTCGCAGAACCGGAGCAATAACAAAATAACCATGAAAACACCGGAACTCGATCAGACTTGGCAGGCCTGGGAGTCGTAGCAAGCAATTGATTGTTGCCATCACAAAAACACATCACAAACTCGTCCAAAAAAGACTCCCAACCCATGGTAAACGGTCCACCAAGACCAAACGGCTGCATTCCCATCGATCTGGGGCTGAACGAGACTCGAGGGGCGACGTCACCAAACTGGAATTCCTACATATCACAAACACAAGCCATTCAGGTCGTGTCCTCCCACGAAATGCAGAAACGAAAGAGGATTCAAAAAGTACATGGCCAGAGACCGTGCGGATAAAACCGAAAACACGAAAAATGGCACTCACGTCCTGCTCACGTCCACAACTCGGCATCCGGCTCGTATTCTGCCGGCCTTTGCCTCAGCTCCCTGTAATCATTCTTTTAATACGTTCAAGTTTTTGAAAGCCCCGAGATCATAGTGCCCAAAAGGATACCAAAAGCCTCATCCGTTGATTTTGGTGCCTCCTCTGGGGTCTCCCGGAGTAAGGATATGGCACGGCTGTAGGAAGATGTTTCGGAAAATACCCTCTGGGGAGGGACCTCCTTTAGCAGACAAAGGACAAGCGGCAATAATGAATCAGTTATCATATTCTTGCCACGAGGCTTCTCCTGGACGATCTGGGAGGACGATTTGGACGCAACTATGAAGATAGGGGGGTCTCTCAGCGTTCCCTTGGTGCAGAGCAACACAAACTCGACATTGTTTGTGTAGTCATAGTATATGTAGAGCGGTCACCCCCGCGAGGGAAGTTCAACGCCTACTTCGCAAACGGGCGAATAAGGTTTGCAGCCGCCCCGTTCTGCAACAGCGCACGCCAAACATCATTCGGAAGGTCAGCGGCGTACGACTCGGATGCTAGACATGACTGAGAAAGTTGGTGTGAGATTGACTCTACTCACATATGAAAGCGCCCTACATCGTGGCTGCGTCGTGGCAAGCACGCAGTGCAAAACTGCAGCATAGTAGATATAAGTACAATATCGGTCGCGAACAAAATACAGTCCAGTTGATGAAAAAAGAAACAGAAAAATTCCCAAAATACAACCAAAACACCTCCACAACCTCCTCAACTCTTCCGCGGACTCAACGTTGGCACCGGTAACCCCGGCCGTCGTTGCTTCTGCTGCTGCATCGCCAATGACACACCCGGCGGACTCATCACAGACCCCGAAAACGACTGCGTCCCCTGTCCCATCATCGCCGTCGACAACAATCCATTCTGTCTCGCTCTCGGATTTAACGGCGATAACGCAAGTCGTCCCGACACCCCCGCCTGCGCCCCAGTCGGGGGCGTCGGATCGGCACCCGCCACACGCCGTCGCATGGAAGGCCCAGACGCAGACGCACTCCCACTGCCACCATCAGGGAGTTTCGACGACGACGGGTCGGCCGTCTTGGTGTCGAACCCGGCAAATGGCAGGTTATCTGCTCCGAGGGCTTGTCGACGCGCTTTTTCGTGCTTTGCTTGGACGGCACGAAAGTGACTAAGCAGGTCTTGCCATTTTATTTCGTTCTGTCCAATCTTGGAGCGCGTGGATATCGACGGGATGGTCCTGCGAGGTCAGGGTTACGTTGGAGACGAGGAACGTATCATCTGGCGGACGTACGATTTGGGTGCGATGTGTAGGAAACCGGCAGAGTTGACTGCATTGAGGCGATTACGAAGAGATACGAATGCGCTACTTTGTGGTAACAACATCAAGAGACCATATAGGCATTTGAATAAGTAGGGATATCGCTCAGGCTCGAGGAGTTGAAGACGGAGGTCTTGAGTTGCTACGCGTCAGACAACGCTAGTTGCAGAATGGAAAAATACGTTACATGTGAACACCGGAGACTCGATGAGTTGGACAAGTTTATCGATTTGTACCAACATGGCCACAGTCATTTCGAGATCGGCACTGTGGATCAGTGAGCTGGTTTGAAGGAAGACATAAATACGGATTCGTCGTACAATATTGACAATAGGTTAGACGCATGTTCATACGCTTGCGCTAATAAACAGAGTGAGAATACAGAAACTGCATTGTGACACCATGACCGGTAAAGTGTTGTGAATAGCGCTTGCCCATCTTGCTGGTGAATATAAATCTAATCAGCATCAGTTAACCACACAGGCGGAGACACACACCCGCGTTTCTAAACTTTTCAGTCGTTTCCTGAACTCGACGAGTTCCGGTGAGGTAACAAGGATCGTGTTAAGCTTCTGAACGATATCGCTGGCAAACTCCAAATCCTGCTAGTTGTTAGAACACGAGATCAGCAAATGAAAGATCATGGCGGCACCTCTTCTTTTTCTAGAATCTCTGCAAACGTACGATATATCCGTTCAGTGTTGAGATTCAAGCAGAGCTGCCGAATGATCAAGCTTCCCCGCGCGTCTAGCAATTTCCTGTCTGTGCTAAATAGCTCGAGAAGATTCATCATGAAGACCCGAAAGTAGCTCTCCTCCGAACTAGAAGAGATCTGTGCAAGAAGCTGCAAGTCGTGTTTGATCACCTAGAAAACAAAGTTTCAGATGGCTGAAAGACAGTAATGTACATAGCCAAACCTCTTCAGACGGATCTGACAGCGTCTTGAGCAGTGCAGGAAAGGTACCGTCTTCCATTGCCAAAATCTAAGATAGTTTGAGCCGAAGTAGCTGCTAGGTCATTAATAATTGCATACCTTCTTGGGCGCTTTTTGATGGAGCATGATAAGCCACTGTAGCGCCGCGACCCTGGTCTGCTCATGTTCGCTCAAAAATTGTACCGTCAATCCGTTCACGGTCGCTACGTAATCAAATACGTCTTCATCTTCATCGTCATCTTCATCCTGTTCTTCTTGAACAGGTAACGGTAGCGTCGGAGCAACTACTGCAGGCGCGGGTGGACCGGTACTAATCGAAGACGTTCTGGATTGCGGGCGGCTAGGTATCTCTGATGCTGCGGGCACGGCAGTACCAGAGCGAGATTTCTGAGTCTGAGGTGCGGTGGACGGTTGTCCATCTGTCATTGACTCAGGAGGGGACGCATCTCTTTGGGGCCCCGCTTGAAGGGTCGGTTGACGAGACGGGGTCGGTGAACCGGTGAACGTGCGTGAGGCTGTTGTCTTGTCAGTGGTTGACAGCCGAGATGATTTGTCTACAGGATAAGGTAAATCTTGGATGACTTTCGTGAGGAGTTTATTCGTTCGTATGGCTGCGGACTGGATCATGGGAACGTGATGTGCAAGGTTGGGCAGGATCGCTGGGATGAGACGAGGCGTAAAAGGAAGCATAACTTCTTGCGCAAAGCCCAAGAATTCTGCCAGCCATCTGAGAGCTGTAGATTGCTGAATTTCGTCATCTGTTGAAGGGAGAACTCAGCATCAGAAGATTGCGTGCGAGTGTGCGACCAACGTTGTCCGTCCAGCTGCTGAATTAGGATCTCGATTATCGCCGAGTAATCTATCCGAACTCCTTGACCAGGTACCCAAGCTACAACTCGTGAGTAGAGATAGGTCCAAAGTAAGAGGGGACCCACCTCCGGTACTTCGGTTGTCCTTCTCGGATTTTTGCTCGCTCAATTCACCGTCGTGATCATGTGTGACATCATTCTCGCGTATGAATAGAGCACGTTCCGAATGAGACAACGTGATATCTGGAAGCTTTTCATCTGCTCGACGTTGTTCCGATGATTCTGCATGTTCATCCTGACGGTGAAGCAGGGCACTGATGTCACGTATCTCGCGAAGGAAGTCTGCCAAGATATTCTCGGTAGCGACGCGGACATCCTCGGTGGGGTCGGAGAGGTACTTCCTAGATGAATCGTCAGTGGCGGAACACCGGCTTAAGAGGAACTGACAAGAGGCCATCGAGGAAATCGGGAAGGTAAGAGACGAGTTCGAGTTCCGGTACCGAATCAAGGACCGTGATCCAAGATACAAGGTAACTCCGCGTGAACGGACTGACGACATAGATGCGCTCCTGAAGAAGAGGGATAAATCGGGCAAGCGAAAATGCCTTCCTGGGGGATGAATTGCCATTGGAGAGGGAATT
This sequence comes from Xerocomellus intermedius, assembly GCA_038090955.1. Lineage (NCBI taxonomy): Eukaryota > Fungi > Basidiomycota > Agaricomycetes > Boletales > Boletaceae > Xerocomellus > Xerocomellus intermedius. The sequence continues at coordinate 13,266 of JBBPNP010000327.1, forward strand.
TTCAGGATATGGGACAAGTATACTCTGCTCCTGAGGCTCGAATTGATCGCGTATTCTCTCCGTCTCTGGGTATTGTGGGATGTACACAGAGGCGGTCTCGGCAACAATATCCTTCAATAGACGGTCGAGGAGCTCGGCACCGTTCTTGACGGATATTTCCGAGTCCGCAGCAAGCTAAAGTGCCTCGGTCCAGTATAGCAAAGTGCAAGCTAAAGATGAAATACCTTGCTGAGGGCATCAAAGATGGGATTGAAATAGACAAGAACTTCGCCCTTGGAGACCTTGGCGATGTTGTACAAGCATTCTGCGGAGAAGTATCTTATCCTGTTCTCTGGGTCGGTGAAGCACGCGAGGACGGGTTCGATGAACTTGTCCATGTATGGGGCAATGTCGACGCCGAGGGCGATGGCAGTTCCGGCGAGACCAATTAAACCACCGTTTCGGATGTGAAGTGGGTTGGACGCATTACTGAACATGTCCACGAGCTGTTCGATGATCTGACTGATGCGACGGTGATCGCCTTGTTGGTGACATTCGCGAATCTGCCTGCGCAGTGGTGTCTGAGTGCGTAGACGCAAAATAGAAGAGCAGCATTACTTTTCTAGTTCAAGCGCAGCGGCTTTCCTCTTTTCGTATATCTTGTCTACGAGCTGCTTGGCCACGGAAGACTCTGCGACTCATCAGCGACCACTGCGCACCAGTACTTGCACAAGTCAGTCTTACCCATCTGCCTGCACACCCTCTGACAATCGCAGCAGCAAGTAACTGCTATCAGGTCACGTGAAATCTACTGGGTAAATGGTTATGTAAGTAATTTACTACTGTTTGGATTGCAATATAGCCTAGAATGGCTTTACTCACTACGTAATTCGCCACCGCCCTTTCAGGCACATAGCTTTGTCTGCTTATTATGTTGTACCTCAGTGGACAGGTCTTTATCTTGGGGAGCTTAGACTCTCCTCCCAACCTTTCGGGTCCCTCCTGGACCTGTCGTTCATTTTTGTTTTCTTAGTGCTTCACGACCATGCATCTTCCGCATTTCCATAGGTAAATGTGTGCTTTCGTTGCGCATGCATTCGCGCGCTGAACTCGTTTTAGATCCAATGTCCCAAGGGGGACATCGAGCTGCGAAGACCCTAACCCTGCAAATACCTTGACAGACCGTTTGAACACGCTTCTCAACTCTTCTGGTTCAGGTTATACTCTCAGTCTTTGTCCCGGCCAACAATACATCATCACCGCTCCAATTCTCTTTGCCGCGCCGAACCAAGAAATTAGTACAGCTGGTTATCCAACGGATTCTACCAGAGCGACGCTGGTCGTTGATGGTCCTGTGGCAAATGGAACAGGTCATACTACCGCAGTAGACGGAACATGCGCCAAGTGCGATGGCGTCACGCTGCGTAACGTGCAGGTGCCGGATCTCCGACTTGCATTTTTTTCGCCTCCTGACACGTCATGCAGATCAATGGCACACGTCTCGGTGCACCGCCCACATCCGGAGGTGCAAACATCGAAATGGGTGGCTCCAATGCCAACCAGGTCATCGAATACGTTCACTCATTCGATCCGCGGGGTTGGTCCTGTCTTCATGTGGCGGAAGGGAACCTTAACTGCACCAACGTCACCGTCCAAAACAACGATATTGGTCCATCGGGTTCTGACCTCTTTCAACAATGGGCGGATGGTATCAGCGTTGCGTGCCGCAACAGCGTGGTAAGAAACAATATGATCAATAATCCCACGGACGGTGGTATTGTGCTCTTCGGATCTCCGGGCACCCGCGTGGAGAACAATACGATATGGGTTGACACGGTTCGTCCTCGATATCATTCTATCTGGGGGTCTTAACGCGGTGATACTGTAGCAAACCCTACTGGGAGGTATTAATTTGGTAGACGTTGACCCATTTGGAGGGAACTACGACGGTGTCGTGGTAACCAACAACACCATAGCCGGCGGCTTCGCTTCTGAGCCTGCTGAAGGATCAGAGACGAAAGGAACCAACAACGACGATGTCATTATCAAGTATGTTTGTTTCCTCGCCACTCCCGACGTCTCATCTGAATCGATTTAGGATCGGTATTGCGATCGGCCCTCGCACTTGGTTCGGTAACCAGTACGGCAATAACGTCAGCAGTGGTGCAATAGTGCAGGACAACCAGCTCACCGGGGCGTTTAGCTATGGCATGGCAATGAGCTCAGCCACGAATTTCACCGTCGAGAACAACGTCCTCATTGGCAACACTTCATTCATTGGTGCACGTGGCCCGAATTGCACCGTCAACGACACCACCCCAGCCCCCGCTGCTTTCGTGATCGACTTGAGCAACGTACAGAAGTCTACGACACAGTTGGACTTCACCCCTGTCTCGGATGGTGACAGTTTAACCTGCGTCCTACCTCCCGATGGCGGCGATTACTGGCCGTTTGGGGGGAACCCTAATTCCACTGCCTCCCCGGTCAATCCTCCCGAAGCAGCTCCAACAACGACAAGTTCGAATGACTCGTCGGCTGGTACAACGGCGGGCATTGTCATTGGCGCCATCGGAGCTGTGCTCTTGGTGGCAGTCATAACCTGGTTTGTGCGGAAATGGGCCTTGAAGCACTCGCGGGCGGCGGAGGTGCACCCGAGACCTCCTCTGGATGCCACCGGGTACCTTTGGGAGAAGAGCTAGAACCAATCGGTACTGCTTGGTTTATACACGTTTACGTTCTGACGTTTACTCGCCCGCGTACTGTATACGGTCCTCATGTATGAGTGCAGTCACGAACATTTTCTGGATAATGCTACATCTCTTTATTTGGGCCACTCTGCTACCCATCTCCATACTATATATTTCATGGCTAGCAAATACGGACATCAATGTGGGAGTCATAAAACGAGAGTCTCGTTGTATCTGTCTATGAAGGCACTTCTGACCACTCCCCATCCACCAAACGGAGAATCCTCCGGTATATATCTACATACTTTAGGCTGGAGGTAGGACCTATCTTGTCATGAAGCATACGTCGAACCTCTGTGAGTGAGATCTCCAGTGCGATCGGGCTGTCTTTCAACGTGAATGATTGTAAATTTGTGAGAAGACCTATACCCTCCAAAACTGAGGAAAGGACCTAGGATATGGACAGTTTGATAACAATGTTGACTATCGGGAATAGATCCGGATTCCGCAATCCAGAGAGAACCCTGTTAATTGCCTGTTAAAGCATCAGATTCCCACACGTCCGTATGAAAGCTCCCCCTCAGTGACCTTGATGATGGGCTTGCGACATGACCACACACTCCTTGCGCCCACCCTTCAGCAGCGAAAGCAGGTGGGTCTTCGGTTATCGTGAATTCATCGGGCTCATGCTGTCACAAACCCAGCCTTTCGGTTTCTATGCAGGACCTGGCGATAGTTGCTCCAGGTGATCCCAACAGCAACATTAACTTTGGCCGTGCAGAGGTTCTGATGAATGACAACGCTACCTCCGCTCTTGATCAACTCGATCCAACGCTCTTCCCGCCGGCCCGCGAAGGGTGGCTTTTCAATGTATGTTTATCTCTCGGCTTTTTGTTCCCTCGTTAACTCGACGTTCAGACGAGTTGGTCCCTCCCATCCTCCTTCTCTTCCTCCTCTCCTACAGGTGCTCATGTTTCACCCATAACTGTTCCCATGGATGGCATCCACGTTGATTCGCGATCTTTGCCTAAAGCAGCCTGCCCGTGTGGATGGTTGAGCGAAACTGGCTTCATATGTGGGAAACCTATTTCACCATCAACCTGCGCGGAGCATCTGGCTACTGTGCACGGAATGAGGAATATGGTTTCTACGCTCAGGGTTGAGTGCGGTTGGTGCTCCGACGGAAAATCTATGAAACGAGAAAGTATAGTTCGTCACATTCGCGAGGCGCACTTGCGGGTTGGCCGGACTCGGAGAGGCACCAGAACAGCTGCTTCCGAGCCTTACAGGTTCGTCCTTGCTTTTTTTACCTGCTCAGAATCTGCGAAAGACTTCCTCGCTAGGACAAGGCAGATAGGCCGTACCGAGTCGCGGAAACCGGATTTATAGTCCAGTGCATTGGAGGATTATTGCGACATTATTGTTGTTATTCTCAGTTTTTTGTCTAGTTTTAGACCTCCCTATATTTTGACCTTTTTGGCTGCTACCTGGTTCCATACGTGTTTACCTTGGGCCATGATGCATGATGTGTATGTAATTTGCATAGTCGTCCTGCGGTTCCATGGTGTTGCCACAAAGCTGGATCATCGGTATGATCATGAGTTTTGGCGCTCCGAGAAAAACTGCCGCCAATGTGCCCACCAAACTAAAATATTATGATTTACAAGATAATCTTATCAAGGACAAAGATTGGTTTGTCTATTCTCGTTTCGTCGTCACAGTAATACAAGACATCCAGAAGTGTGAAAAGCAAGATAGCACAGATATGAACTGCAGCGAGAAAACAGAGGGTAGAGGTAGATGTCACGGAAGTAAGAGAACAAAAGCTTGCAACGAGAGAAATGGATTATAGCTTCCGATGTTACTGCAGGCTACGTAGTCTGCAGATTCAGGTAGGTGTATCGCCAGCAGTTGCAAAATTAGATTCGATCCCTCCAACTTGAAGGTTATTCGCAGGTCCGAATGGGGCAAGCGTCATGTCACCGACCAGGAAAGAATTTCACTCAGGATTTTCTTCGCTTCAACTCTGGGTCCTGCCCGTTGTTATCGAGCTGTCTTTTGAGGCTGACAGCGGGTGGACAGGCTTCTAGATATCACAACGGTGGACAGCGAGATCAAGGAAAAAATAAGAAACTGGAATAATCGAGTCAACAGCACATACCAAGATGCCGTCGCTCTTCAGCAAATGATGCAGTGATGGCCGAAATGGAGTTAACGATGGCGCCAATGGACGGGCGGTCACTTGGGCTTTGCCAGCAGTGCAGAATCAAGTTCCAATCTCTCTCACAGATAGGACGGCGCTCTGGACGTGGTGGGAGGTTTCCTTTGGCCGCCTCCAAAACGATGTTGCTGTCGTGCAGGTCCCCCCACGGAAACTGTCCAGAAAGGATCTGGAAAAAGGTTTATGTATACCCCTCTCACTGCAGATGACACACCTGAAGCATGAGACAGCCAAATGAAAAAATATCGCTCTGCGTCGATGCCTTCACTTCATCGGCTCTGACAAGCAGCTCGGGTGCAGCCCATTGATAAGTCCCCGGAAAGCATGTCCGGCTGGCGAGTGAAGACCCACCATGGATCCCTCCAAGGACATGGCAAAACCCAAAGTCACTGAGGCATGCTCTGCCATTGTCATCGATGAGTACATTTCCCTGTTGGGTCGTCAGTCCAACATTGAAAACAGAAAAATAGGGGACTGACACTCGACAGGTCTCCATGGACCACAGGAAATGCGTGCACTAACCATGGTAACAAACAAGTGAACTTCAATGGGTTGCGAAGTCAGCAAGGAGAAGACATGTACTATATTGCAGCCCTGCCGCGACACCTTCGACCTGCCACACAGTAAGACAAATAACCAAATCGGCGGAGTGGACACAGAAATCACCAAACGGAACCGAGCGGGAAGATCAAGCTGAGAGTCCTTTTCAGCCAGATACTTGTGGAGTTTTCCACCCGAGATCCAAGGGGCGACGGTGGAGGTAGTGTTCCCAAATCCACTCGCGATGCCCAACAGTCTCACAACGTTAGGATGATCGAAATTATGCCACACTTTGATCTCCCGACGCAAGTCCTATGCGACAAAGCGAAAGTTGGAGCAGACGGTTCACCAAAGCACTGAGGAAGCAGAAGATCAATGAGTCATCACCTTCGAGAATTCCAATTGGGTGCCATTTTTGGGATACCACTGTCGAAAGACCTTCACAGCAACCTACACGTCCATCAGCAAAGCATGGGGTCACGCAGATAACAGAGCGCAAACCACGGTTTCACCACCGTCTACATCGTTATCGCGAAGCTTGCACTTGTATACAGATGCATTACCTCCAAAATCGACGGGATCGTTGTGAAGACGTTCGAGACGCTCTGTGAGATTAGGAATGTCTTTAAAATGTAATTCCATAAGACCCAAGACGTCCCGACGAAGACATGCTTGGGGAAGCGGATCAGCACGTCACGATCCCATTGGTAGACACGCGGCAGGCACCACTCACCATCCGGAGAGGGATGAGGCATCGAAGCACCGGGAAATCTCGGGTCAAGGGACGGAGTCCCTGAGGGAGCCGCGCGCGAGGCTGACATAACGTCCATGTATATCTGGTGGCATTCGGGACAGCCCTTGAATCTTGGATCTAGGTTCTTGCTCTTGACGAACTTTAGAATAGCGGAGTAGATCGTCCAATGGTGTTCCTCCCACTTGAACTGTTCACCACAGCATGTCCTGTTTTGATCTAAATAATGTTGTTTCAGGTCATTTCGGAGGCGAAGATCCAGAGGGTCAGTGGGCTCCGGTAACGAAGGGGTTTCCATGAAATCTTCCTCCAGCAAATCGGCCCAGTAGTTGTGCCAAAACTTATCGCCGGAAAGGAATGAGTGAAACCGGGAGACCAAAATCCACGCAACTGCCCCTATGAACACTGTCGGATGCTGGGCACCCTCTGCAAAGCCGACTGACAAGGAGTCTAAGTACTCGTCTGGCGACGGAGGCGGAGAAGGATTTAAGGAGTAAATCCCAACTCGGCATGCGTACTTTGGAACCTCGAGTCGTACAACATCAGGATACATGTTGATCCAAGGGAGATATTCAATATTTCTTGCGCCAGGACGGTAAACCTCCCGCAACAGTTCATCTCCTCTCAGCAAGGAGGTTGGGTGTAAACTTCTTGAAATCACGGCTTCGGCAAACTGAAGCATCCCAAGATCGTCGCGGGTATAGTGGAGAATGGCATCAAGAGCCACGAAAGAAAAGGCCAAAAGCATGGGAACTCGGGGATTGTTCCGAGAATGTTCAGCGGCATACACCAGGTCGTACAACTCCTCTGCCCTTGAAGGCATTCAGAGAACGGAGCGATCAAGGACTGCGTACCCACCGGGATTTGCACGCCTCACAGGCATCAGCATCAAGACATATCATGTCCAATCCGTTCTCCTCTCCCAACCACGTGGCCATACGGAACCAATCAGGGACTGGATCAGAAAGAAGCTCCAATCCCAAACATCGACATTCCATGGCATCCCTCTTCTCCTCAAACTTCTGCCATGCCTCGGGCTGTCCAGGGAACAGCGGAAACGAGCCAAGTAGGTAAGACACGTCTGAGTGCCATTTCCACAGCAAGTCACCAAGTCTGAAATTCGATCGGGAAGACCATCCGAGTTGATGATCTACTTCTTCTTTGCGTTTGGAAGTACAGATCAACCAGTAGATGGCGGCAACTCGTTGTGCGGGAGTAGCTTCGCGAAGGCGTGCACTTTTCACTTGATGCTGTGAAATGGAACCGGCAATCGGGTTCGAGATAGGGCTTGAGGTGTGCCGCGCAATTCGACGATTTAGTGCTGCACGTGCAGAAACCCATTCTTCTTCTCTCAGCTCCAACCAATCGGGGTAATTTACGTTTTTCCTAATCCACTCCTCGTCGCCATCTGTCCATAGCCACACATCATCTTGGTCATCGTTGCCCTCGATCATTCGCAACCACAGGTCCTTGGTATTGGAGCACTGCGGAGACATGGAACAATCATGGGGAATTCGGCTTTCCAACGCGAGATAAACAAAAGAGACGCGTGAAGGCCGCTTGTTGTCTGTCTGGCCCGGCTGCAACGTGATAAAGTTCCGGTCATCATTAAGGACTTCGACCGGGGAGCTGTGGACACCATAAATATGGGAGTGAACGACGTTGAAGAACCACCACTCACTGCGAACTACTTCCAGACGCGTTTCCAGGTTCGATGGTGGAGCTATAGGGTAGCGAGGTCTCGTGAGGCAGGTGGGCAGGGTCTCCGATGTCGAGATAGCGGGCAGATGGACTGATCGGCGGAGGACCTGCCGTGTCATTGACAGCCGGAACTTGTTGCGACCGGTATGGGCCAACGAGATGGTCCATCCTTCAAACGGGTGAACCCTGGCGTTTGAAGTGCAACCCGGAAAGAAAAATTACCTTCGAGGACCGCGAGTTACCGGTGTGAGCTACCAATATATGTAAGAGAGCCGCTTGAGCGCTGCAGAATAGACGGTGTCAGTGTAGGACGCTGCTGAAGACTAAAGTATCTGGAAAGAAACTGTAAATTTGGTCATGCCAAGGGGTCGGCTTGCATCCCGCGTTTTTTCCTGCGAACGGGCCAAGCGCGACGCTAAATAAGGCTGGCGTTGTGTACACCTGTTTCTTGCTCTCCCAAAATTGATGTCGGATGTGCGCACATCCGATACGAGTTGGTCTGCAATGCATCACCCAGTCCTCCGATTTCATTAGTGCGTCTCCCATTATACTTCGTGTACGACGCCTTTTATACGACATGGCAACCGTCGTGGTCGAGTCCGGGCACATCCCAGAAGTGACACCCATACCCCCACCGCCGCCAGTATCATCGCAGATCTCGGGACCGGGACCGTCATCCCACAAACTCGAAGGGTACGAATTCTACAGGACGGTGCTCGGTAGTCCAAAGTATGTCGTCGCGCCTATGGTTGACCAGAGCGAGCTGGTGCGTCGTGCGTTGTGTGACTTATTTTTGGGGCTAAGTGGCATTGGTTTAACTCGGGCTTTTTGTGTGGTTACCGGTGGTCGATGGTAAAGTAGCCATGGAGGATCTTGGCACGGCGGTATGGTGCACAGGTGAGCTGGTTTTCGCCTCTTACATTGTCTCAATATACGGACCTCCATTGCAGCTCGTTTATACCCCGATGATCAACGCCAAGGTAAAATCGGTGTCCTTACAATCGGATTTTATCCACTGATATCATGCTACGTCCAATGCACGATGTGATATGGTTGGTACACACCCTAGATGTTTTGCCTTAATAAAGGAAAGAAGGGTTACCGCGATAAATTCTTCGATCTCTCTCATGGCGAAGAAGGCGGACCTGTTGATCGTCCTCTCATCATTCAATTCTGCGCCAACGATCCCGAGCAGCTACTCGAGTCTGCACGGGTACTCCAAGACCACTGTGATGCGATCGACTTGAATCTGGGATGTCCGCAGGAGATCGCACGGTCTGGCCACTATGGGGCGTTTCTAATGGAAGACTGGGACCTGATTTATAAGCTAAGTAAGTCAAGTCCTTTATCATCCCTCCACCAACCCTTATTTTGACGTCTTCCTTCACCCCAAAAAGTCAATACCCTGCATCGGGAGCTCATCGTGCCAGTCACAGCCAAGTTCCGTGTGTTTTCCACCATCGAAAAGACGGTTGAATATGCACGCATGCTCGAGCGCGCGGGTGCCCAGATACTCACCTGCCACGGCCGGCTACGCGAGCAACGTGGCCAAAACACCGGATTGGCAGATTGGATCAAGATACGCGCTGTCAAGGAGGCCGTTTCTGTACCCGTCTTTGCGAACGGCAATATCCTCTACCACTCTGACATCGAACGGTGTTTGGCAGAGACAGGCGCGGATGCAGTGATGTCGGCTGAGGGGCAGCTGTACAACCCGACGTTGTTCGCGTCGGCAGGCATGGGTGTTGGTATTGATACGGATGCAAGGGACAGGCTCGTTCCGGGAACGAGATGCATGTTTGACACGGGACTGTACCTCCCGCATGCAGACCTAGCCCTTGAGTACCTGGATATCGTACAGGGTTTGAAGACGCCGACGTCGCTGAGCGCGGTCAAGGGCCACTTATTCAAGTTGCTACGGCCTGCTCTCGCGCGAGAAACTGACCTGCGGGACAAGCTGAGCCAGGTTCGGGGTCCACGATCGGTAGAACGGTACGTGGACGTGGCACGAGAGATGAAGCAGCGCATGGATGTGAGCACCCCGCGTTATCATGCATGGGATTTTACATGGCTGATTGCGTTTCCCCTCCTTTTTTTTCTTTTCTCACTTTGATCCTGTGTGGGATTTTAGCGTGATGCACAGGACAAGGAAGGTCTACCTGTGGAGGAACTGATCAGGCTAGAGCCTACGACCGGGCTGAAGATCTTCCCGCACTGGTTTGCCCAGCCTCACTTCCGCGTTCAACCCACGTCCACAAAGATCGCGACGAAGACGGAGCCGAAGCGCGCGCATGATTTGGACACCGGTCATGAATCAGAGGGCGAAGACGAAAAAAATGGTGACGGAGAGAGGTGGAGGCAAGAGGGCGCTGGCAAGCGAGTGAAGTTGACGACCGTCTCTGCGGTTCCACTGTCCTCGTAGACTCCCAGGAACGCGATCATGTGAATCGTCTTAGAGGTAGATTATCGTACTTGGTCTTCAAATATTGTTTCAGTGTTCTCGCCCGGCCCTACCACTCGTGTTCATTGAGCACTTGTTCTTGGGATCACACCGATGATAATCAGGAACAGGGCATATTTGTATATCAACAATACTTTGCTCACCAATGTAAATGCACCTCCCTCCGGGCCAGTGCCAGTACTTGGCTCGGCGACCTCTGATGTAGTTATGATCTCATGTACATTGGGATGGTGCAAAATTGGTTCAGCAGCTCCTCATGGATATACGAATGGGTCTGGGTATGCGGTTTATCACCACCAATACAGATCGATCGTCGCGCATCACAAATATTAATGACATGGTTGCAGCATTATCAACCTTCCAGATCTCTACGATAGACGAGAATCAACATCTGTCCTCTTGTCAATCCAAGGAACTGCAGCACTTGCACAACGACTGGCTCCAGGGTGACCGTCGGCTATCAAACACGATGGGGTTTGTCCAGTCAACGGAATTTCGTGAATGGAGACTTGGAGCAAAAGATGACCGGGTCAGCTCTGCTGCTTAAGCTTCATCATTGGAGTTACATACAGTGTAAAATTGTTGATCCGGTGGTTACAATGGCACCTTGGTGTACCAACCTCCAGCTCTTAATATAGAGCAGCCGTGTCACAACGCCCCGTAGTGTGACGCAATGAGTGACTGACATTGGACAAAGTGAGCTCAGACAGAGAAGGGTGACTGCAGAGCGCCTTTGGCACTCGAATCCACGAGGGGCAAGTCGATGCTCACTAGGAATTGATCATGTTAATGACACTCGACGGAACGAAGCCAATCATAATCACGGTTTTAGTTGAGAGGCAGGCTGTTCGGGTCTAAGTGTGGTTGACTAAGCAAAACTCGGTGGCGCTCGTTCGGGAGAACACCTGACTAACGACCACGAACCCCCCACATTCACATCCCCCAAGTTCGGTTCTAGTCCTCTTATTTCTCGCAACAAAAATGACAACTGAGAAAGGGTAACTAACATCTGCAGCTCTAGCAGCTCTCATCTGTCTCGTGTGCGCAGCTAACGCGGTTGGTCGTTCAGGTATCTTGGTGTGACAGCACCCATTTCAACTGCCGAATCCACTGAACGGGAGAAGGAGGTCACGGCGACTCTCATGGAGGAACTACGAAATCAGAAGACCTTTGAAACCGTAGAGGAAGCTCGAACGAGGTACGATCGAAATTTCCCCAAAACTCGAATACCTCCGGGGAAGAATCAACCGCGACCGCGGCAACGAATGCTGAGATCGTCTTGAAATTTCGCAGGGAAGCAGTCCTTGGGCGTGTCGCTGCGCTCGTCAAAAAGTTTGTGTACCAAGTTTCTTTGAAACGCGGCCTATCAGAAACAGCTTCGAGCGCGGCTGGTGGCAAGATTTTTACTTTTGGTTCATATCGCTTGGGTGTGCACGGACCTGGCTCCGATATCGATACCCTGTGTGTAGTCCCAAAACATGTATCTCGCGAGGATTTCTTCGAAGTGTTTGAGGGCATGCTGCGGGAAATGGAGGGTGTAACGGAGGTCTCGGTGAGTGCAGTTATTGGTTTATACTCCTGATATTTGGCCAAGTGAACCATCCCAGGGTGTTCCCGAAGCGTATGTCCCTATCATAAAAACAAAGGTCTCTGGTATTCCTCTGGATTTCTTGATGGCGCGGTTAGCGTTATCATCCATACCCGATGACCTATCATTAAAGGACGACAATCTACTCCGGAACTTGGACGAACGATGTGTGCGGAGTCTCAATGGTGGCGTATCTTCAGCTTGGCATCTTGAACTCAGGTTAAGTGGAGTTTAGGTTCGAGGGTGAACGACGAGATCTTGCGTTTGGTACCTAACGTTCAGGTTTACCGCGACTCCTTGCGGTGCATCAAACTGTGGGCTCAAAGTGCGTGCCTCCTCCTAGCTTGTTTGCGTCACTCACAGCGGATCACAGGGAGGGCCATCTATTCAAACGTGAATGGGTTCTTTGGTGGTGTCGCCTGGGCCATACTCGTTGCCCGAGTGTGCCAATTATATCCAAACGCGATCGCTGGAGCGATAGTCAGCAGATTCTTCATTATCATGTATCAGTGGTACGTCGCATCACAATCCTGTCCGTCCAAATGATATGACTGGGAGACAGGTCCTGGCCGCAGCCCGTGCTTTTGAAACAAATCGAAGAAGGACCTTTACAAGTCCGAGTATGGAATCCAAAAGTACGCATTCAGCTCTCCTTTGATTTGAAGATGTATTGACATTGCGCAGTTGTACCCCGCAGATCGGTCACATAGAATGCCTATCATCACACCCGCGTATCCTGCGATGTGTGCTACTCATAACGTCACAGCCTCGACGCAAATGATCGTCACCGAAGAGTTTAAGAAAGGTGTTTCGGCCTTTTATTTTTATTTTTGAGTGTTGTTTGATTGAACATCTGAAGGTGCTGACATTGTGGATCGAGTCATCGTCGGGACTGCAAGTTGGTCTGAGCTTTTTGCGAAGCACGATTTCTTCCACAAGTATCGATATTACTTGCAAGTTGTTGCATCCACGGGTGACTCTGAACTCCAAATCAAATGGTAAGTGACATCTAGTTGTGATTTAGTCTACACACAGTCTGCAAACTCTCCCAAGGGCCGGAACTGTTGAATCACGAATACGGCAGCTGGTTATGAAGCTTGAATATGTCGATTCTCTTATATTGGCCCACCCATTCATTAGAGGGTTTGAGCAAGTGTCCCACTGTATATCGCGAGAGGAAGTGTGTCAAGTGGCACAAGGGCAGATATCAGATGCGATCGCAAAGCGGACGAAATCTGACATTGAAGGGATCGAAGATGCCAGCACTGTTCATTCGACAACGTTCTACATCGGCCTCCTCGTCGAGCCAAAACCAAGTACGCTTGCGATTCCATCAAACGTATCAGAACTCCACTCTGATGCATCTCGATTTTCCTCCTTGAAGTCGGTTCCGTTGGTCCAAGAAAACTGGATATATCATACCCCACCACAGAATTCACAAAACTAGTCAAGATGTGGGAAAAGTACGACGAATCTCAAATGGGTATCTTTGTTCGAAATATCAAAAGGTATTTCAAGATAAGGGGTTGCATGGGATGCGTGTTCTTCATGCGAGTTCTTCGTATAGTTCTGCTTTACCGGATTACGTCTTTGATGAAGGTGAACGACAACCAAGACAAGCGTTGAAGCGGCCCAAAACAGGCAAAGTGCGTCTTCGATATTCGGCCGTTTCCTTCCACTGGCTCTTGATTCTGTTGATCTTCACTTACCGTACGTGAAGGGACCGGGCAAGTCGAACCATACCTCTCCCGATATGCCCAACAAGAAGCGACGGTCTGTGTCTTGCCCTCCGCGCTGGGTTAGTACTGACCCCGCAGCATCGCATGTCCAGCAGGTCTGAGATGCCAGCTACCGCCGCGCCGAAAGATGAAGACCAGAGCGGAATCCCAGGGTTGTTGTCACTAAGCTCAGCACTGGTCCCACAAAGCCTAGAAGACCGACAGCTCGCAGCCCCACCAATTGAAAGAATAGTCAAGACGCCCCAGCTGCCATTGCACGATAGCCCAGCTTTAGCTACGGGTGCTGTTGCGGCTCAATAGAAAACGCGACATTCGTAGTCCTGGTCATAGGCTCTTGCAAGTCCACATCTCCGAGAGCACGTATTCTCGAGGCTCCTCTCATCGACCGTTGGCCCCTTACTTGTTGCGGATTCGTGGCACTTTTGAGATCCGGCTCATACACCAACTTGTCGATGCATACAGTCTTTGCTGATGCTCTGTTCCCTTTCTTTGGATTTATTCATTCTTCTCTCTACAGGCATTTCCTCGAAAACGAGGCATTA